>JAVQJF010017758.1:0-30233 GCA_036023855.1 Gadopsis marmoratus | reverse complement strand
CCTGCATCTTTAGGACCTGCGTGAGGACATGAACAATGAGGGAAAACTGTATGTGATCTCCTTTTATGAAGGTAAATTATGACCTTGAAATTAAATGCCCAGACCAATAAACTGCATACTGTAATTTTGGTTTACATAGTAATAGTATTCCCTTAAAATTATCTGCACAATTGCCAGTTTATTGTCAGTGCATGGATGTTGCCAAGAACACAATTCAGGTCTAAGCTTGTGTTCATCCTTGATGAATTCAATAATAAATCACGGAATTCCTACCGGCTTTACGGACACAATGCTGTAACTGATTCTGACTGCTGACCTCCCTGAAGGGGGGAAGGGATAATGAGAATAAATAAAGAGATAAATAAAGTGTGATTTTGGTTTATTGTTGATCTAAAGGTCTCCAGCGAGTTGTTCTGTTCACTGAGGAGCAACGTGTCTACAAGCTGCTGTGTGAGAGTGAGAAGGCGCAGCTGGCCGAACAGGAAATCATCTTGTCGCTACAGAACGTGGGCGTGTCTCTGATCAACAATAGCAGCAGCCAGGAGGTCTCTTTCATTGGGATCACAAGGTAGATAACTAGCAACATACATGTGTACACATATACACATGTAATAAAAAGCGCAAACCCTGGCCAGTCTTAGCGCACGTGTAAGACCATGGCTCACTGCCAGTTCAATACATCAAAATGTGTATGTCTTATGGCGTAGATAGTGATCTTGTATTATTGTGTGTGTTTTGTAAATTACATACTGTTGTCTGATTGTCATTGTCACTGAGATCGCCATGACGGAAAACATCCAGTCTCGGACCTTTGTAGGCGCAAGTGAAATTTAATTTGCGGCGTAGATCCATCAATGACCTTCTTTCTGTTTTCTTACAACGCTGGACGATCTTAATTTTATACAGCCTCGATTCAGCTATTGTGCCGCTGAAATGTGTCCTGAACATGTCCCCTCACACACCATCCCTCAGCTCAGCATCAGAGTGAGTCGGCAAGAAATGGGCCACAGCAGCAGTTTCTGCTTGTGCCATGGCAAAACTACAGAATTTCATTTTATTTTCTAATATACAGGTATAACAACATTAGAATTTGATAAATAAACATTTACTCCAGGTTGGATAAAGAAGAGGCTGCTGGGTTAAATGTTTGTTACTGGGGAATAACATAGCAGCAACAGAACATTTTTAACCTACGTATTTGCATGATGTTCCACTCCTGGTTAATCCTGCAGGTTATATGCCATGTCGTGATTTTACACTCTTGTTTCTCTTTTCTTGTCATAGCTCTGATGTGGTGTGGGAATTTAAGCCTAAGAAGAAGAATCGCTGGAAGTCTCTGAGCACTAAAGAAGCTGAGATGCTGGAGAACAGCTTCAAGGCATACATTGAATCTGAACCTGTGGACAACGCCATTGTCGACCTGGAACACAGCTACCAGGTTAGGGAGTAAATACTGTATATACAGCTTGAACTTGTGACAGCTGACTAATAAAATCTAAAATAAATGGTACAAGTGATATCTGTCCGTTTCATGTTACCCATGCAGGGTATACATGCATAAAATATACTTGCAGCTGCGGGTGGTTAAATGATGATGAATATAATACTTTGCAGGCCTATTTGTTCAATTGTGTGGGCGTAATTGTCTTCCAGGTGTCCTTTACTCCCAGTGGCATAGATATGCAGATGTTTCAGCCGTGTGATGCTCCTCTCAGGAGGAACTTCCTGCCTGGGGTGAAGGTGGAGTACAGCGTCTCACCACGACAGAGTGCCTACCGTGTCCAAATCCACCGCATTCAGGTGAAAAGAAGTGAAAAATATAACAGAATATTTTCCTTTTACTGGTAAAAAATAATCTTTACTTCCTCTAACATCCAATATATGTACATGTTTGTATTACACCCAGTTGCTTTCCTCAGCATTTGTGCATTAATGCTTCTTAACTCCTTAGTTCCTTTTTTATATTATAATATATCCCCCTACAGATCCAGAATCAGCTGCCAGGAGCCATCTTCCCCTATGTTTTTTACCCTGTAAAACTGCCAAAATCTATCACCATGGACTCAGGTCTGTTAATCCACCTATGTATGTCATGTTTAATTTAGCATTATGTGCTGTTGATATACAGTGTTTCCGTCTAATGTGATTTTTATTTTCTTACAGAACCCAAACCTCTAACTGACATCAGCATTGTTACCAGAACAGCAGGACACTCTGATATCTCTCGCATCAAGTAATTGTTTTTCGTTGGATTCTTTTCTCACTTTGTCTCTCTTGTTTGACTTCTCTCACTTACCATCTCTTCCTCCTGTGCATCCAAAACACTTATTGATTTTTCCTACCTTCAGCACTCACAGATTATACTTTGATTCTGATTTTGCTCCCCACAATACCATTGGCTTGAAAGCCATTCATATTTGAAATACTTTACATTTTAGCCACATGCTGGCATATCATTCCTGCATGAACCTTTTTCTCAGTTTCGCTCCCGAATGGTGATTTGAATTTTCTGTCTACCTCAGGTACTTCAAAGTGTTAATTCAAGAGATGGATCTGAAGCTCGATCTGGGCTTCCTGTACGCCATCCTGGACATGTTCACACCTGAGAACGCCAGCATCATGAGCTCAGAACAGGAGGTCAGACTCTCACATATCCAAACAGTTAGTTAACATACCCTGTGTTTTGTTCAGAATCTGTGATGAATTTATATCATCTTTATTGAGTAAATGAGATCCATTCTGACTTTGGTGTTTCTGTGCTTTAATGTTCATATTCCTGTGTATTTTTACTTGTCTTATTCTTCTAGGTGGAACTGTTTGGGAAGGACATGGTGTATATAAAGACAGAACTAAATCATACCTCTGCTGCTGACACCTCTACTATCAGTCTCTATGAGTACTTCCACATTTCCCCCATCAAGGTTTGTACAGTATACAGTATGTATGTAGCTAATGCTATAGTTATGTTATACAAATATTAAGCAGCAATTTTCCTAATTGAGTCCAACATTCTCTTCTTCATCTCTGCAACTATACCACACCACGTGATTTTTTTAAAACAAGTAAAATAAAAAGAAAAGCGTCACTAAAACGGCATCAAAATCTATTCACAAGACGCCACGTCTGTTGTGAGCTTAACAGCAGAAACAGCCGTGCTTAGTCATGCTTTGGTTTTGCAGCTGCACCTGAGTGTATCTCTGAGTACGGGAGGAGAGGACGGCCTGAAGGAGAAGAGAGATACAGAACTCATTCCTGTCCAGTCCCTCAATCTGCTGCTGAAGAGTATCGGCGCCACGCTCACTGACGTGCAGGACGTTGTCTTCAAGTACGAACGCATGTGAAGGCCCGAATAGACAACACATAAATCCCACACAGTAGCATTCGTATATTATTATGTGATTTGTTGTTTGGAGGAATCCCTTTTATTTGACTGATTCTGTCATTTATTTCAGGCTGGCCTACTTTGAGTTGACCTTCCAGTTTTGTACCACCCAGCAGCTACAATGGGAGGTCATCAGGCATTATTCCAAGCAGGTAGCACACAAGTGGCTAGTGGAGTATTTTTCATGTGTCATTCATGTATGCATCTCTCAAGGCATTAAGCATTATAAAATTGAGCTGCTGGTTACGGGTCAGCTTACCTGCTTTTATGTATGCATATTTCAGGCTATTAAACAGATGTATGTGCTGGTGCTGGGCCTGGATGTGCTTGGAAATCCTTTTGGACTGATCAGAGGACTGTCAGAGGGAGTGGAAGCGTTCTTCTATGAGCCTTATCAGGTAGGAGCGTAAATCATGTTCTGGTGAGTTCTAAAATAATGTCTCAGGGTTGTGGCTTTCTTTTTTAATGAACATTACGTGCTCATTATTTAAGGTCAAGATTTACATGATACACTATATTTAAATATATATGTGATATAAATGTATTCGTGAACAGTTATTAAAAACCTATTGAATTTTTAAGTGTAAATGGGTAATGTGTGAAAATATGTGTTGAACTGTTTTCCAGGGAGCCATCCAGGGACCGGAGGAGTTTGTTGAAGGAATGGCTCTTGGGGTAAAGGCTCTGGTGGGAGGAGCTGTAGGTAAGGGGCTCATATACAAATTATTTCTGTAAGAAGGTGTCTGGTCCCTGTGGTATATAGATACATAAACACTTTATTCCTCCCTTTGTTGGGTTTTAGTTTAGGTTTTTGTGTAGACAAATGCTATATTCAGAACTTTGTTATTCTTTCATACACAATACCTAAGATCTCTAGATCTCTCACAGCTGTGTCCACAATCAAAAGTAAACTGCAAACTTTTCTGCTTTCTCAGACTTATGATTAGTTGTGTGCATGCGTGCTAAATGAAGTAAATTGCCTTGCCTTGCCATATGACCAAAAGAGTGGAATAACAGAGAAAAACAGTTTCTCCCATAAAAGAGGTATATACTGTATGTTGTAACTATAAAGACTTATGTCTGCTTTGCAGGGGGTATAGCAGGCGCGGCCTCCAGAATCACAGGTGCCATGGCAAAGGGTGTTGCTGCCATAACGATGGATGAGGAATACCAGCAGAAGAGACGAGAGGCGATGAACAAACAACCCAGTGGCCTGAGAGAGGGGCTGACCAGGGGTGGAAAGGGATTAGTGTCTGTATGTACTCCAACCTGTCTGTTACAACTCTCATTCAATCATTTAACAGATTAACTAGTAAGAATTAATCATATAAATTTGCCACTGGACTAAAAGAGGGTCTGTTATCAGGAATTCTGCCAAAATGAATGATTTGCTGCTCCTTGGCAATATTGTTATGTTTTCCTTTCAGGGCTTTGTCAGTGGGATCACAGGGATTGTTACCAAACCTATTAAAGGTATGTTGAATTGGACCTTCATGCAGATTTTAGTGATAACATTTAGCATGTGCTGATATGAACATTGGAATAATAATAAATTATTAAAAATAATATAATGCTATATACTGTATAATTGTGTGTCCGACCTTTTTGTTGTTGTTTTATTGAGTTTCTGGCAACAATTGCATATACTTCCAATCCCCAATATTTACAGAACCAATGTCTTGGTTTTTTGAACCACCTTAACAAAAAAAAAAAAAAACAGGAGTCACAACTTTACAAACACGATCCAAAGAAACCCACACACACCACCAGGCAAATTGCTAGGATTTGCTGTAGTCAGTTCCAGTGTTGTGATGATATGTTGTTTTGCAGGAGCACAGAAGGAGGGTGCAGCAGGGTTTTTTAAAGGTGTGGGAAAAGGTCTTGTTGGGGCAGTAGCCAGACCGACAGGAGGCATTATTGACATGGCCAGCAGCACTTTCCAAGGGATCAAGAGGTATGTTCATTTCTGTGTGTATGTATTCCCATTCTCTGATATGCCACAGTGTTATTGTGTTTGCACCACCAGTATATACACATAGGTGGTGTTCATGTTTTTGCTGTTTGCTAGTTTTAGAACATACAGTTCATGTGGATCTGTGCTGGAATCGCAGGGGGTGTTTAACACCAAATATATATAAATACTTACATAGTATAAATAAAAATATAATTATTTGTGGCATTGTGTGTTTTCAGAAATAAATCATGTACAGTAAATGCACAAACAAAAACCAGCTTTGGCAGACCCTATTTAGGTCTGTCTTTGCGTGCCATAGTCGCACTGTATGTATGTATTTAAGCAGTGTGTGTATCCCTGTTTTGTGTGTGCATGCAGTAATAAGGTAACAGGTAAAGTGTGTCTCAAAATGCATTTGTGTGTCTTGTTAGGGCAGCAGAGACGTCACAAGATGTTGAATCTCTGCGTCCTCCTCGCTTCATCCACGATGATGGTGTCATACGACCATATAAGGAGAGGGAGGGCATCGGCAGTCAGATGCTCCAGGTAGGACAAACATCTGTTTAACTCTCTACAGCCAGACCTGGGCAAATAACAGTTTTTTTGCCATTTCTGCAGAGAGGTAAGTGATTTGCTAGGTTTGCTAGTGGAGTTGTTTGTTCATGTGTGTCTGAGCGCACATGCACACAGACATTAATTTCTTTCAGGAACACCTTTTTTGTTTTTAAACCATCCTCCCTTCAGTCTGCTTTATTTTAATTATCTTTTTACTTATTTTAGCGATTCTATTGGCTTTTCCTTTGTTATGAACCTTAGAAAGCAATTCTGCTCAATTGTCAGTGATCCATTCACCTCAGTGGCTGTGTTTTGTGTTGCAAGAAAGTAAGATAACTAAGAACCTTCAGTTCTAAAGCAACCATTACTGAGACATTTGGGGTTCACAGAAAGGATTTGTTGTGCATTTTTTTTGCAGCAGAGCTTCTGTGCAATGGAGCTAGCTCACCTTTAATTTAGATTTTGCTCCATACTATTACTAAAATAATATGATTGGTTTAGGTCATTGTGATGTGTTCCATTGATCGTGCTTGGTACATTATGCTACATCTGGATGCAAGTGTTGTCCTCCAGGTTTTAGCAAAAATAATCCTAGCAGCCATTTAGCTGAACATATTGTTGATTAGCACATTAACCTGAATGTGGTTCAGAGCCAGCGTGTCAGTAGCATGAATTTTTCATATTTGTAGATTTTAGTGTAGCTTCGAAGTGTTTCGGTTCTGCTTGATTTTAAAAAATGTGGTCTTTAAACTATGGATCGCTTTTTTGTGCTGCCGTTATCTAGCAGTCAGGGTGGATGGATTGGGTTGAAGTTCGTGCTTCCGAGTCTCAGGTCAGAGCTACACTGTTTTGCTGATAGTAAACATGCCAGGTGTAGGATTACCCCTACATTTTACAGACAGGTGAGAAATTAAAGTGCCTTGGTGAGGTACTCGCTGCTGGAGGGATTAACACCATTCTTCCAGAAGATATTCCCTCCTGTGGTGTTTTGACGATGGTGGTGGAGAGCACTGTCTGAGACCTTAATCCAAAATCTTCCCGGGTGTTCAGTTTGGTTGAGATCTGGTGACTGCGAATGCCATAGCGCACGATTCACGTAATTGTCATTCTCATCAAACCACTCAGTGACCTCTCATGTCCTGCGTAGAAGCGCCTGCATTCATTATGTTTCTCCACTCATTTGAATCACGTATTTCCTTTCATTTATCACCTGTCTGTATCACCAGCTTTAGGCCTGGACTAGGTTTGTGTGTATACTGACGTGTTAGTGACATTTTTTATTAGGTTATTCCCTTTATGGCAAATTAGGACTACTGACGAGAATCATACAACTGCAAATCACAATGGGCGCCACATGTCATGCTTGTGTTTTGTGTTTCAGATAAATCATATTTACTTGTTGTTTGGAAGTGTCATGTAAAACCTAAAAACCTTTTACAACAGGTGATGGTGCATGTAGAGGTTTGAAGGACCAAGTTGTGGTAGCTTTAATGGAATGATAAAAAAACAAACAATGATCATTCGCTGATGTATTCATATTACTTTAATCGCTTTGCATTACTAAATCGCTATGAGCCTCTCGAGTTGATCCACACAGTAGAAACAGTGGTCCTCTCTGCTCTGACCTTGACTCTTCTCTTTTGTCACGTCCACAGACGAGGTTGGCCTACAGTGAATGGCGTAGATCTGGCTCGGAGGATGAGGGTGATGGGGAAAACGGCTAGAAGTGACAGCTGTAGTAGTGTAGCGGTGGTGCTTTAGTCTGTAGTCTGTCCTGGAGATTGTCTGCCTGCTGTCTGTCAGTTAGGAGTACACTTGGGAAATTTAAACAAACCAAAGAAAGGCGTTTTGTTTTTGTTTACTGAAATGATTTGTCTTTTTCTCTCATTATTTAACTCCATCACTACTTCCCTTTATTTTTCTTCATCATTTATCCCACAATCCACAAAATAAACCTTTCCTCTCATTGTTTAGATATTCAATCATTGTCAAAAAACGTCCTCATAGCCATAGAGATTCTTGTCTATTTTCTTTAATAATGAATGTTTGTTTTATCATTCTGTCATTCACTGCCCTCTTGTTCTCAATAAAGTGTTCACATGTTAAACTTCCACCTGCCATTGTCTTTGCTTCATCTTTCCTCACCACTCCGCAACATCTTCCAGTGTCATTACAGTTTCATTAGAGACCCACTCTTTTTGCAGAGGACCAAAGTAGCTCGAACCTATTTACAGAATGTAGTCGTTGTTTCTGAAACTCATGTTTCTGAACTCACTGGTATAAAAACTGTCATGGAACCTAGACCTCTTGCCATTTGCACTTTTGATTCAGACACTGAGTTGTTTTTTCAGTCTTGGTGTTTGTTTAAATATTCACTTTCTCTCTCATTTCAGAAAATTGAGAACGGACGCTTTGCCAAGTACAGATACTTTGCTCATGCCAAAGTCAATGACTCCGACTTCCTCATGATCACCAAGAGGTGAGTGTTTTTGGCATCCGATTGAGTGAGAAAACAGCTTTTCTGCTTTCTAATGTTCAAGAGAGAGTTGATGAGCGTCACATTCTGCTTTCCCATGATGTTCACAAACATCATGGGAAAGCATCATTCATGGCACCATGAATATTTGAAATCCGTATATTTCAGACCGTCTATACTGCACGCTTTTAATCAGGTGTAAACGTTTCTAGCATTTTTTTGTAAATTATATATAATATTTCTGTAATTTTCCGTGCTGTGCTTTCTTAAAAGCTGCTGAAATAAATAAGCTAAAGTATCCATACCAGTAATGGGAGCTGGGTGCATTTAACCACAGTATTGTTTTACTGCTACATGCTTCAGAATGAGCTTTGTCTTGTTGAATGTGAAGCAGCCTGCCTCCTTTAGCCAAACCATTTGTATTTTTCCCAACACGTTTGGTTCATCTCAGTAGCTCTTCTGTGTGATGCATCTATGAGTTTGCCTCGCTCTATATCGCTGTCCAGTAGTTAGTTAGATTAACCACCTGTAAGTGTGTCACTCAAACAGTATACAGGATGCTTTACCTGTGGAACTCTTTTCTAGATATTTGTGTCATTTTATAACTCTTCATGCGGTTTGTTTTCCAGGGGAATCTTTTTTGTGACAAAAGGCACATTTGGCCAGTTGACCTGCGAATGGCAGTATCTGTTTGAAGAGTTCACTAAGGAACCAATGATTGTAGAGAACCGGCGACTTCGCATTGAGGCCAAGGTACAAAAGCTAACTCTTAGAATTGAAATCCAAAATCAGAAGCTAGCTTTTTTTCCCCCTTAATAGGACTTTATTGCAGGTTTTCAACAATTATTTAGCAGATTATTGCAATAAATTCCTTGTCTTGTGTGCTGCAGGAGAGAGTCAAGTCTGTCTTCCATGCCAAGGAGTTTGGGAAGATCATAAATTTTAAAACCCCTGAGATAGCAAAGGTAAGTTGATGATTTGGACTTTACGATTTTGCTATTTATATCTTTTATATATAGATACATCTTTTTTTTATTTCTATAAAAGAGAAATGCCTGACTGTTTATATAATTGGTATGAGCACACTTTCTTTTTTTTCCCAAACTCATGTTTCCTTGTGTCATCATGCAGTCACAGTAAATGATTACATTACAATTTGTTCTGACTTTAGTTTTTATTTATTTTCAGTGGGTTCTTGCCAAATTGGAGGATGCGAGAGAGAGTTTACCCAAATACTGACTCATCAAACCGAGTGAGAAATGATTAATAAAAGATGGAAAAAGAAAACACACACACAGTCGGTGTGTGTCAGTGCCTTTGTTCTTTACTGCATGCGTTCTTTACCTCCATGTGTGAGTAGTGGTAGAAACACACAAACGTTGCTGTATGGTGACTGTTGGTGTGTGTCGGGGGTGAGAGACTGAGTTTGTATGTGTGCATGCCTACAAAATGCTATATAATGGACGGCTGACTTACATTCATTTTACGACAGATGCTCAGAATGCATCGAACCAAACTTTGTTTCACTACCGTCGCACTGATTTTCACTCATCCTTTTGCACACGTGTAATCGATTTTTAATGATCTCTTTTATGGAAAGTAATTCTAAGTCTTGAGTTTACAAATACATCTGACACTGTAACACTCTGCTTGGGTCTGAAATGCTGGTCAGTTGGAGGATTTTCAGTTTGCTAGGCCTTTATGTTGCCAATTCACTCATTTCATTCCGTTTAATTGAACATATTTCAAGTTGTGCTTTGCTGTGGACACTGCAGTTAACTGTTACAGTGCAGCAGCTAGCAAGTGACATGGTCGAGAACAGCTTGAATAACACTGATGCTACATCAGCCCTAATTATTGTAGCGCATTTAATGTTGTACACCATTTATTTCACTGGATTATATAAAAGGGAAACAAATTAAAATTTTGAGTATGGCTTTATAATACATTCAAAAACCTTTGGTTTCCTTTACTCTCTTACTCTCTATTATTCATCTTTTTTTATACATTTCTGCAAGAGGCAGACTGTTCAGTGTGATTTAGAGATGCATGCTATTTTTATACTGTACTTACATGTATCAATCTGCTGTATATTGATCTAATATAGTACCCTATCTGTATATAGCCATCCATTATGGTGTTGCAGATTGTAATTTTTATGTTTTTATACCACACATATGCAATGCCAACTATGTTGATGAATTATGCAGAGAAAAGTATATTTAAAGGAAATGAATGCTAATTAGTTTCAGCTGCTGCTTATTCTGACTTATGTTTTAAAGGTTTGCTGTTGGTTTGGGGTGTATCGCAGTTTAATACGACTAAATATGTCTGCTGTCAGTAATGTTTGTCATTTATGTTTTTGGGGAGAAAAATGTTCACTGCAGTGGCTTACTTAACCCCCCCACTGTTTAAAAATAAAAATAAAAATAAAGTATGTGTTTCAAATGCCAGTGTTCTCTTCCTTTATTTCGCAAGCACACAAATTGCACTCTTTTTTTATGTAACTATAATTGTTTATTGAAAATTACCATAAATATAATTTCCATTTCTCTTGAGAAGAAAACAGTTTTCAAAGCAGTTTTCAAAGCACGACTTTAAGGATTATTTACATCTAAAACAAACTGAGTGGCTGTGCAGTAAATAAGGCACTTGCAGGTAAAAGCAGACACAGGCGGTCTCAGTGTTAGAAAAAAGGCAGGGAAACTAAAAATATCACATCACAAAACTCAGGACTAAAGGGAACTCTTACAGCTATTGCACGGGCTGAAATTGTATGAGTAAAGCACTTGGATCCTATTTCTGACTTTACTGTATTTTAAGAAGTAATAAAATAAGTAGCCCACACAATTGGTCAATGATATAACACTAATTTTCACATTCTCACTCCTACCTACTGCAACGTATAATTGTCTTACAGTACATCTCTATAAAGGCTGGAATGGAAACTACAAAGTACATAAAGCACACAGCAATTGCATTTCAGACAGCGTCCTACAGAAACAGTAGTTTAGGTCTGTTTGTTACATGTTCATATTCTCTTTGGCCAGATTTTTACAGGCACACGATGAAAACTTAAAATATTTAAAGCTTTGGATTAAAGAAACTGAGATTCTCTTCAGTGGTTGGTGTAAACAGGGAGGAGTTATGTCAACTCTGACTGTTCACTGTTTAGACAGTAAGATCAAGTGCTGTTAAGTTTTGTTTTATATAATTCTCATATCTTGGCTCTCCTCGTGTCTTTCCTTCTACCCTCTTATATCTCTTTGCACCCTCTCCTCTCCTCCTGCTCCTCTACACCAGATTGAACTCCTTCAGGTTGTGTCTGAGGATGGTGTCTTTGACGGCCACAAAGACGAAGCGGATGTTTTCTGTGTCTGTGGCGCAGGTAAAGTGAGCGTACAGCGTCTTCTCCTTGTCCGGGTTTTGTTCTTGGTACATTTTCAGGATGAATTCTTGAGCTGCTGTAGGATCCTGCTGAGGTCCTGCAATCCAGGGTTGATATCGATTCAATATGTATTTCGGCAAATTCAACATTGATTTGTATTATTTGTTTGAGATCAAAATATTAGCCACGCCTGTTCTCTAAAAGACTTGCAAATAAGATGAGACCCCAAATATGACGAATACAAAAGGCGTACACATGTTCCTACTTCACGTGCCACATGCCACTCAGTGGTCAGTGCATTAGGTACACCTTGCTAAAAATAATACAACAGTCCTGCAACACATCCTCCCGTCATGCAGATTATAATGTTCCATTTTTGTTGAAACTGTTTTAGAGGGGAGTTGATTCCATTGTATGATCATTTCAGAGCCTGTAGTTGTTGTTGCAGTGTATTGTGTTATACATAGAGGTGTTTCTGTCATGTAGCCTACCCTCATTGATGCAAATGGGGGTGGACAAAACACCTGTCAGTGTGCAGGACTATAGTATTAGACCACATTAGTTTTAGCTAGGTGTACCTAATAAATTGGCAAATGAGTAACAAATACCATAATACCTCTGATCTCTCTGACACCACCAAACCTAAAAGCTCATAGTAGTTCTTGCGGCATAAATGTTCTTTCTTCTGTCCTTTCAGACCCAAACGCAAAAGCAATCTCACCAGTGTGTGTGCACACAATTCAAATGTGAATATTCCAATCAGTTTAAAACAGTTAAGATGCAGTTGCAAAATGTGCAAAGGTAGAGCACTTAATGTTAGACAGCCATCTTTGGGCCTACTGGATCTGCCTACATATGACTTCAAGATGAGCATTCAAACAAACTAACCTGTGAATTCAGGGAAGTAGGTGGCTACATGAGAGTGTATGATCTTCTCCTTGAGGATGTCGGTCTTGTTGAGGAAAAGAATGACAGAGGAGCGCTGGAACCAGGGATAGGTTATGATGGTTTTGAACAGGGCCTTGCTCTCCTCCATACGGTTCTGAAACAAAATTGCAGCATATAAAGAGGCAACAATGAAGACACAATTTAAAGGATATGCATCTAGAACGCTATCTATCTCCTGTCGAGCTGAGTTCTCACCTCGTTGTCGCACTCGACCAGGAACTGGTCGTACTCGCTGAGCGCCACCAGGAAGATGATGGAGGTGACGTTCTCAAAGCAGTGGATCCACTTCCTCCTCTCTGACCTCTGACCCCCCACATCCACCATCCTGCCATAACAGCCAATCCCAACAACAGAAAAGGTATGAGACGTCAACGTTTCCCCGTGCTGTAAGTTCCGGTTCCAAAGCAACATACTCAAGCCATATCATACTGGTATGTTATATCTCACCTGAAGATGACATTCTCCATGTCAAAGGGGTATTCGATGATACCCGTGGTTGGCACTCGGACTCTGAGGATGTCCTGCAGGTCTGGTAAATACGAGGGTTCAGAGATTCGATCAATGTCAGTGAGATAGCTGGAAAAAGAGAGAGAGAGTTTTGCTGCAGTGGACAAGTACAAATACGGTGTATTTTAGTTTACAGTTTGCACTGCTGAAAATAACAACCACAGGCTAAAAATGGCTGCTTTTCTTTCCACCCATGGATCATCAGTAGCTTCACAAAAAACATCTTTCTTGATGCTGATTTTTGTTCCGCTATCAGCAGGCGCTCATTACTGAGCAACAGAAGCTGCATGTCTGATGCTCACTATTTGGTGGAGTCGGACAGCTGGTATTCCCTGCGTCGGTCGTAGCACTCCTGTATTCCTGCATCCTCCCACAGGCTCTTGACGGCCACCGCGAGGCTTTGTTCGAACTCCTCCACCTTGTCCACTTCCACCTCCAGGACTGCGGCTGCATGGCTCTGTGGACGCACAGACCGACATGGAGACAATTAGAAAATGGTCCCCAACTTCTCTCACTTTGTGGAAACAGGAGTTCAAGGAGAGGAAAAGCAGCAGCAAACAAAGTTGGATTTTTATTTTATTTTTATATAAGACGCTCCCTTGCACAACACGCATCCAACCCTATCTACTAGAAATTCCATTTATAGCCTGATATGTTGTGGTGTCGAGAATACAGGAAAAACAAATGTGAAACAAAAACCAAAGCTAAGGACATAACATTATATATATGTTAATAGACTAAATATTTCTGCCTACTACTGACCTACTTTTGATCACATGATTCGTTTCTAATGATCTGCAAGAAACCATAAGAGGTTTTAAATGTTTTAGACTATTTGCTACAATTTACATATATTTTACATCCCTGTTGATCCAAAGCATTCCTAAAGTAATTTTATTTCCATGATGATGCTCAATGCAAATGAAATAATAAAGAAAGTATTACCGATTTATTTTATTTATATTATCATGTGGCGACACACGGTGTGAAAACCAGTTGAAATTGCTGATGTGAGGGCATTTATGTCTGTAGACCATAAAACATGTTTTGACAGGCATTTTTAAAAGTGTGAATTATTAACATTTAAAGTGATTAACAGTGGTATACATAGACGATGAATGAAAAAGGCACAAAACTAATTTTATCTGTAAATGCCTGTATTATAGCTTCATTCCTTACAAATTTCTTCTGCATTTGTGCATAAATAGTGAAACAATTGTTTTTTATAACCTTGAATTGTCCTACAATTTATTGTCACTAATGATTTAAGTAAATTTTTATAGCCGCCTGTGTCATTTCTCTTGCATTTTCGGTTCCTGGCAGCTTTATATTTTGTTACATTTACAAAACTTGTGAGGTGAGGACAGTTTTAAAGGTGCTAAATGAAGACAAAAATGAACCAACGTGAACCTGGACTCCAGAGTCAAAAATAAGTTCTTTCTGATAATAAAAGTTTGTACCTGGTTCTGGGGATCCGCGAACGCTATACTAAGAGCCTCCATGGCTCGGACCATGGCCTGTATGGACATGTAGATGTTCTGGAAGACCAGTTTGGCGTAGTTCTTCTTGTCCTCCTCTGTGTATCCTCCTCCGTGGATAATCCTCATTTGTTTGATGAAGGTACTCTTTCCACTCTCTCCAGTACCTGTTGATACAGTGGAGGTCAATCTAGTAATATATTCTTATATACTTTACATCTCAACATGCTACAAATACTGTTCGAGGGAAACTCCGGCCGGATGTGTGCAGATATTATGACATCGAGTTAAGTTATATTTTGTCTGTTGATTATAAGTAATTGTGTTACTGTCCTGGCTAATCTATCAGAGGGCTATTATACCGATCAGAATTGGTGAGCGCTGAATTTTGATTGTTTTAGCTCATGCTTTTGGCTTTGAAAGAGGGTCAGGTTGACAGCTAAGGGAGGAGGAAAATAATTACAGTTTATTTTTCATCTAGCTAGACAACAAGCTATCGTATGTGATTAAGTTTATTCAGGTAAAAGTAGCAAAATAATAAAAAAATGCTACGAGTTTAACTTAAGTAAAACTACTTACAGTACATATTGGCAGCAAAATGTACCTTAAGTATAAAAAAGTAAAAGCACTTATCATGCAGGACTACATTGTTAGAGAATTATTACTGAAAGAATCTCCGGTGCAGGTCAAGATGGAGCAGTAAAGTACTTATATACTGTACTGTTGAGTAGTACAAGAGATCATATTTTATTTTGTCAGTGATTTACCTATAATGAGGACATGTTAATACTTTTGAGGCACATTTCATCACCCACCAAGAGTAGTGCATTTCTTTTTCCTCAGACAGGTACAGGTTCAGATCAGTCAGTGTGTGTGTGTGTGTGTGTGTGTGTGTGTGTGTGTGTGTGTGTGTGTGTGTGTGTAGCTTAATGGGGCTCTGTAGAGTGTCAGCGGTGGGTGTTTGGACACGTACAGACTTTCCCACTGGCAGTGAAACAGACAGACACACACTCTAATTAAAAGGCCTGTCCACTAACTCACATTAATTCTAAAAGCACTAACTCACATGTTCTCTAGAGGTCAGAGTTGAACACACACACACATGCGCTGTCTGTCACGCTCCCAACTTTGTCTTTCAGACCATGATGCTGAATCTATTTGTTTAACAAATGTGTGTTTGTTAACAGAGCTGAATATTGGAAGTTGCCATGTGGGTGCTTGCACCGTGCATGCGTGCGAGCGTGCACGTGCCTGTAGGAGAGCGTGCGCATGAGTGTCCGCCTGCATCTGCATCACCTGCCTCTCAGCAAAGTGTGCTAAAGCTCTGCGATGAGCCCGAGCGGTGCCAGAGGTTTTCTAGTTTCCTGGCTGCTTTGCATGGCATCATGAAAGCTTTGAGTCTTTACATCTTAGCAAACAAGGCTTAGACAAATTGTCAGTATTTGAATGCGCCTGGTTTACAAGTCAAGTTTCTTGGAGATGACGGGGGGTTTCGGGCAAGACGGGCCGGTGAACTCTGAGATGGAGGCAAATCGTGATCCTGCTGTGTTTTCCTTGCTCAGAGAGAGTCTGCCTTAAATGACCTCAGAGGCCTCACTCTTTCATCACTCTACGCGTCCTGGTTTTTGAGTCTCTGGTCAGATTCATGTACGATCATTAAGTTTATTAACTAACACATATTTTTCTTACAGGAGACAATAATGGTAACCTTGACCTTTAACAAGCCACAGTCCTGTTTGAGGCAGAGTGGACTCTTCAGCCACTTGGTGTTTAACTACGCATTCATCAGGTGGTCACACAGATCAGACGACATACGTTATCCATGTTTCTCAGAGTCTAGATACTGAGCTAGGAGTTATTTATCTGCGCTGTTCATTACTGTCCAGACAGAACAGATCCACATGGACATATATGGATATACGTTATCATTATCATTATTGATCATTCCATAATTTGAAGAATAAAAATCGTATAATCATCTTATGCTATACAAAGTCATTCAAAAGGCTTCTCCAAAAAAGTGTGTGCAACAGGCAACCAGTGTTGTGTGTACACATTTCTAAACTAAGCCCAAAACGCACTCATTTAAGATGTGCATTTGTTAAGCTGCAACATGCTACTCTAACCAAACTGTTTTATACCATATAAATGAATAGAAATGACTGATAACCACTTATCAAAACGGTCATGGTCTGTCCATCTACTAATCCACTGCCTTCAGCTCTCTTAGCTGAAAACACACTTTTCTGATAAGGACCATAAAGTGTTGAATATCATTTATTTCTTTTATTGTCCCTCTGAATGTTCTCCCTCAGTGGACTCAAGTAAAACTAACGTGAATACAGAACCGATTCCTGAATGACTTGCCACCGAAATCACGTTTAAATCACTTAAATGTTTAAGATGCTTAAAGGGGCGCTGCGCCGATTTCAGGCACAATGTTAGTTTTTGTTACAAGCTGGCATGATGTAATGAAGGAGATATATATGGATGTGAAGCATCACAAACTGTGGCTGTTCGTGGAAAGACGTGGACATTTACAAGCCAGAGACGCTGTAACGAATAGATGCTATCAAGTTGCATTATAGGAAGCGTAGGATCCATTGTGTCTGTTTCTGGACTCTGCGGACTTAAAAATCCGAATATCTTGATATGTGACTTCTGCTGCGTCACTTTGGGCCATTACTTTTTTCATCCGCCTCTTGCAAGTTCCCAACTTTACGAAGGTGCAGCATGAAATCACTGAACTAAAAGACTTTTACATTTGTGTATCATGAGTGATTTACTGAGTAAGATGCCGAAACCCGTTGCTCAATTCATTTAAAGTTCAATGCTGCATTTTGGGTGGCTTGTGTAGGTCAAACGCATGATGCCTCACATGACTACGTGTTTATTTGCCTACATTTGTGTCTTTTATGCACGTTGGCATGTATATGGGTGTGTGTCCCTGAATCGTGCAGTGTGTGGTGTTTTACAGTGTCTCTGTGGGTGACGAATGCTGACCACAGGTGTCTACACACACACACACACACACACACACACACACACACACACAGATAGACACAAGACATTCACACATATACAGACGAGACCACAAACACAACCTCACACCTACACACACTTCCTCATTGTGGGAGCTGGTGACCTGCCGCGGCGCTGTGAGAATGAGCGTGGTGTTAATGTCAGAAAGATAAGAACTACTATCGTGTGTCACACTTTGTCCTCTTACCTTTTTCTTTTTTTTTCGGGCTTTTTTAACTTATGTATCTCATTCTGTTTTCCTCTTCGTGAACAGGAGCATCGTTGTTAATCTGTTCGCTTTGTGTGTTAGTTAACATACAGTTAGTTGACATCTATTGACATCTGCACCACCTACACGGCTGATGAAAATGCTCGATTCCTGCATCCACCGCTATTCATTCATGTTGCTCCATTGATGTCGAGAACTAAATGACCAACACTTGTATACGTCACTGTATAGACACCTACCTGGAAAATCTAATGGGTCAGAAACAAAGCAACACAGCACGTATTATGTTGTTGGGACGTTATTCCTCACACAGCATCACACATAGTTCTGTCAAACACTGCGGTTTCAATGTCAATAATAGTCTCACAATTTAAACTGAGCACATCAGTGAAATATGATGAGTGAGTAAGCTTTTTTTTTTGGGGCAACCTGTTGCACCTGTTCCTGCTCATCGGACAGTTTAGACTTGTCCCTGCGTTCTTTCGCACCACACACTCTGCTCAGACCTCCACAGCGGCTCCGGCAGTAACGGTGCCATACCAGAATCCACATGATGCTGAATGTTGATGTCCAACACCTCATACAGATCTTGCCCACCAATACCGCCTTTTAGCCAGCTACCGTACGGTGAGCCGAGGACAGAATTTCCCAAGCAAATGAAGTGGGAATTAAAATGCATTTGGTTTAGCCGCTGCGGGAGGCAAACCTGGCTCTCTTTTGAGGGTTGAGCCCTTCCTCAGAGAAAACCTGTGGCTCATATCCTGCAGCAGGGCTGGATTTGCATGGCGGATTTGCATGAGGTGCGCCCACAGCAGCTAGTTATGGCGTTCAAACACACTCCTGACCGAGGGCCCTGACAGCGAGCCCTGTGCCTGCAGCGCTGCCACACCGCTGCAGTGAAATGAGTCCAGAGAGCGCCGGCAGTCATGGATGCTCTCTGGGCGCCATGTGGCGACACCCTGTTTCCACATTCACGGGGTCTGTCAGGTCTTCCCAACGCTGGACAGACACAAAACCCTGGGCTCAAGCCTCGAGGGCCTTTCTCAGACCTGCCCAAGTGTCCTTGAGCAAATCAGTGAGCTCATACCAGGAAGTAAGCCGCCCCGCCTTCACTGTGACAGGACAAGTGGGGAAACTAATGTTTCTATGATGAGAGCTGATATCATTATCCATAAAAGACACAAAGCCACAACGTTTAAACATCCCAGCTACGTCCTGACTCCCTTTATTTCAGCTGAGGCTGCAGTTTAGGACTTTATCCCAGCTGACATGTCTCCATCATGGAGCGAACAGACGCGCAGCTCCCGACTGGAAACCAGCGACGAGCCCATTAGACGAACTGACCCAGGCTGGAAGGCTGCGGCTGCTCGGTGCGCAGCCAGCAGGAGGAACGAGGAAGGTAGGAAATGTGGTAGGAGACGCATGAAACGCACGTCTCCTCACGCTGTCCGACCTGTCGGGACATCTTGAACCATCCTGTTCATCCCCCACGTCCCCACCTGGACCCTGAACGGCGCGCAGCTTTAGTCTCCGTGATACCTGCGGGTCCAGGTGCGGACGGGAACACTGACGCATCGCTGGCCGCCAGGGATTCACACAAGCAACTTCGAGACGCACGAATGATTCCATCAGATCAAACCTTTTTAAAGTTTTGAAAGATGACTTTTTTTATTTTTTTTTAAAGGCATTTCGGCCGGAAAGGCAGAGAAAAGATCAGACTTTCACCCGACTGAGGGCGACACTCACCCAACAGCAGCAGCTTCAGCTCCCTGCGAGAGTCCTTCTTGTCTCTCCGCAGCTGCTTCTCGATCTCCTCGTTGATCCTCTGGTTCTCCCGGTCCTCCGCCGACACGCAGCATCCGGCCATCGCTCAGACCTCCGACGGGGGGCGTCCTGCTGTCGCCGCGGGGGGTGTTGGAGGAGGAGGAGGCTTCTTTGGAGACGCTTCTTCTCGCTTCACAGGCTCAGAGGGCAACGCGCGCAGAGCATCTTTCAAACGGGCGCCCTCTTCTTCTTCTTCTTCTTCTTCTTCTTCTTCTTCTTCTTCTTCTTCTTCCTGCTCTTAAAGGCCGAGCGAGGAAATGCAGTTCACTGGGGGAAGATAATGTGGTTTCTGATGTTTCCAACAATCCGCCGGCTACAACAGAAGAAGTCTGTCCTCGGGGGTCCGTGCAGAGTCTGTCTCTGACCGGGTGCAGCGGCGGCTCTGCAGCAGCAGGACACCCGCTGCACTTTATCCCGCCGGCTCTGAGGGCGTGGCGGCGGCTGCGAGTAACGAGGATACAAAGGGAAGTTCGCATCCACAGCGAGTTTCCGTCAGCCCACAGAGATGTGACGTGACACTCAGTGGTGTGGCGCCAGGGGGCGCAGGGTGGGCTGCAACTATAGAGAGCTAAAGGCAAGAAAAGTGGCCTGTTTTATTTGATCCGTTGTTTTGATGGAGCTGACAACATGGTCGCCAGCTGGGGGTGGGGGTTTATCCCCCCCCCACATCCTCCACAGTATCGCAGCACAACAGGGAGGGGGGATCCTTCTTCAGTGCGTCCTGTGACCCTGCCATGTCTCCCAGCGGCCACTAGGGGTCGGGAAGGCCGTCTGTGAGTGAGCATGTGATTTATATCCGGGGTTCGGGAGAAGGTTTGCAGGGTTTGGAGGAGAGTGAAAGTCAAGTGTTCACAGTTTTGGTTCATAGCACGAGCAGTGCTGCTGTACTGCGTGATATATTAATGGAAACTTTAATATGTGTACATGACGTGAGTTTCATAGATCAGTGCTCAGTGTCTTTATTACATAACTCAAAAGGGAGGCAACAAAACAAATGGGAGATTCAATTGTGTATAAATAAATGCATAGAAATATCAAATGAAAGGTCATAAGAGACGAAAAGATGCTGTAATGGACAAAAAGTTCACAGTTATTACAACTAAATACAATGTATGACCCTGTAGGAATAATATGGTGGTTTTCCGTTAGGGTGTGAGATGAACTCCTCTTCTATGGTGGCATAATCTAGTCTAAACAGACGGTATCTTTTATTGGAATTCATGAATGGACAAATCATCTAGTGATCCTGCTTAAATATAATAAGCAACAACCACACATTAAAATACAGAGATCTGGGGAAACAGCAGTCACACTACTACTGTGAAACTGTGCTGTTAAGGGAGTCAAATTGAAGTCTAAACAGTTTGACTCAGTTTGTCAAAATACAGCTTGTTCCTTTGGGCTCATTATCTATCACCTTTTAGAGATCTCTGTGTGTGAGTGTGTGTGTGTGTGTGTAGGTCACGATCGAATCAGTATCAGTAATGAACATAGAGCATCATTCACTGAGACTGTGAGAATGACAACCAGTAAATGTGAATGTGTGTGTGACCTGAACTTAAAAAGCCTTTGTCATTCGCACATTAACCCTCTTACACCTACACAGACAAGCAAACACCTGCAGGTGGTTTTATATTTTTGCATTTGTGTTATACGATTCAGTGGAACACGCAGGGGCTACATGCATTCACCATCATGTATTAGCTTTGTGTGAGCATGCCATATTTGACATTTAAAAAAAAAAGCCCAGTTAAATGAAACTTTTGTTTAGTTGAATCACTCCATATTCAACCTGGGGAGTTTTGGTCTTTTTCCATTGTGAAAAGTTGTATTTAGGTGTTTTGCATATACACATTTTCCTCAGTCAGTTACAGCTATTTATTGGATATTGTCCTGGGCGTTTTTTCAGTAGACAATGTCACAATATGCAGCCTACATTTTGGTGCCGTCAACAGCTGAGAATAAATATCAAAGTGTTATATATCATCGGACAGCAGACAACCTGTTGATACATGGATGACGGCAGTTGTTGTGACGCTCGTGTTTTCTATGTATACATCCATTTTACGCTTTATCCACACTTTTGTCTGTTTTTGAACCACATTCTCAACACATACACTTTTGAGATGTCCAGTCTGCTCGGTATCATCATCATCATCATCATCATCATGATTGCTTTGCATCAAGAACATTTACAAAAACAGACAAACTCAACGTGTCATCAAAGATTTCACAATTTCTACCGAGTCAAGCATTTTCCAATGGAGAATCTGACCTAATAATTAGTTTTCTTTCCTGTGATCGTGTAGGCCGCAAACACCAATCCTTCAAGGAAAACTAAAGCAGTGAATTTATGTGATGAATGTTTTTGGAGTTGCTACCTTGATTTACAACCAAAAGTTGTCTTGCGTCTAAATAAACTATATTTAAAGTGGTGTTTACAGAAAGTAAAGAAAGCCAGTTCCCTCCCAGCCATTTCCTTTTCTCTCTCAAAGTATTCTGTTGTCTCATGCTTGGGGCAGATTCTATTAAACTTTATAGAGTAACAAGAATCACATCTGTGTTCAAGGTAACCTTTTCAGAGATTGACAGAGGTTTGTAATACAAATTGGGAGTTCAAATACAATTGGCAAGGACGTCTGGCAAAGCAGTCACAGACCTGAGCTATGATGAGGAGTAATGATATACACTTAAAGACACTGGATTAAGCACATTGTAAAAATGACAGCTGCATCACTAAAATGACAGAACAGACAAATCGGGAGTCGGCGTACTTTTGAAAAGAAACATGTAGCTTCATTCAGAAACATGTTGAAAGAGTGGGAGTTCATGGATACAGGAAACATTTTACACACATTATGATTGGAGATCATCATACTGTAATAGCACTATTTCAAAATGAGTCATAAAATGTCATAATTCTTAGGCAAAGGAACCCAAATGTAGGCAAAGACATGAGTACAAGAGGAGTTTATGGAAATTGTCTTTTCCCCACTCGACCCTGCGGTTCTATATAACATAGCCCTCAATATAGTGTAAGTAACCATGCACTGCTCTT
Source organism: Gadopsis marmoratus (assembly GCA_036023855.1). NCBI lineage: Eukaryota > Metazoa > Chordata > Actinopteri > Centrarchiformes > Percichthyidae > Gadopsis > Gadopsis marmoratus. Next base: position 7,413 of record JAVQJF010017758.1, on the reverse strand, counting down.
GAAAATACTGCATAAAATTTAACCAAGCAGCAGAGGTTGCCAACAATGTGTGTCAACGAGTCAACACCAGCTGCAGCCTGTTGCTCTCTTAAAGGGAAAATCCAGCCTAAAAATAACTCACATGGGCTCCCTCAGAGCAATGCTGTGAACATTAACAAGTCACTCAGAAATCTTGGAAGCGGCCCTTTGTGGCTCATATTTATCTGTTAAAATCCAATTAGAATTTGCATTTTGTTTCCCCAGAGTACTATACAGTTGGGTTTATTTGAATAATCTACCTTCATCTGTGTAAAAAAAAAAGCATAAATGTTAGATTCTATCAGTGGACACATTCCAGCTTTTGTCAGATTTAAATAAAACAAACACATTTGCTTTTTGAATTACTTTTCGAGACTCACAAACATGGATGGGCGGTCTCTGCTCAGTGGGATGAATACAGCATGTGAATATTTTAAACAAGGCTTTCCAACAGGGACTGTGCCAATAGCCACTTTACAACAGCAGTGACACAAGTTACTGATTACTGCAACTCTACAACAACTGATCATCAACACTGATAAGTTGAAACTATAGTCCAGCTTCAAAACATGTCCTCTGGCAACGAGCAGAATTACATTAACACCATTTTAACAGTCAGCAAAATGTGACGAGTTGGCCCCCACGTTTCCCTATTAGGCCCTGCTGTTGACAAGTGGTTATTGTAAGATCTTGATTTACTTCAAGTACAGTGGGAATTGGATTGGAAATTAACTTGTGGAAGTGGTTGTTGACTGTCAAACACAAGAATCCTTGTAAGCAATTTCAGTAGCCAGCAGAAATATCTGAAAACAACAGGATCTCCAAGTGAGGGCTGGTCACCTGCCAAAGTGGCTGGTAAATGCCAAACCACAGACAACTGCAGAGAAAGCACTCTGCAGGTGGCTGGTGGTGATTTGGAGCACAGATTGTGCACCTTGCAGGCGCATTCTACACATACTGATGTGCAGGAGCACTGTTTAATGCGGTTTAATTCATTATAATGCACTGTGGCATGGATTTTAAGACATGAATATGATGGGACATTATGCAATCAATAGAAAGTGTGTTCTGATTACAATTCACTCATGATGTGCTTATGTCTGGTAATGATGTCATATAAGCTACATGAGCTGCACTTCAAAGCTGTTCCCAGGTCTCCTTATAGCACAGAATAACAGCGCGGCCACCAAGCCAAAACCAAACAACCCTACAGCTGCACAAAGGGACATTATTGGCTGCACTAGTTTCACTTCTCATAAAAACACCAGTGCCTTGCATGGGACTTCAGAGGCACAGCTTATTCAATAAGGCAATATGTACATGTCAACTGTTTTCTCCTGTGTTGTCATTTCATAAATAATGTCTAAAATATTACTGTACATTCAAACGAACTGGTGGCAATCACGATGGGAATGAAGTAGAGTTGTTGAAGTGGAGTCATATTTTGCACATTTGGGTACACTGGTCAGTAACTGACTTGGACAGGCTCTACAATACTGCGTTTCTATCGGAGTGCAGGTTCATCTGACGGGGTGTAAAGGGTGATGGCGTTCCCATGTATTAGCACAAACAATCACATAATTAAATCTCCTCCATAACAAGATTTTTATATGAACTCTGAGCCAAAGCAACATGTGATTACACCTATATGACAAGTGCTCTTTTCCCGAAGCCAGTATCGTGGATTGGATTCAGTCTGCAGATTCCATATAAAAGTCAATTTAACAAACCGGCTACTCTAAGTACTGGTATACCAATCAATCTGTTAGAATCTGGAGAATAATTTTCCTCTTTATGCAGTTCTGAAGCTGAACAATGTTTCTTTGCTGAGAAATAAAACTGGCTAAACACAGAATTTACATTCTCCTCTTTAAAAAAAACAAAAACAAACAAACATGTAAATAATATTTTTTCTTCCAAAAATTAATTAGCCATTGTACATACAATACAATTACATAGATACATATTTTCAATACCGCACATTCAATCTGCCAAAAAAGTAATGATTACAAAGCCAACAAAGATGCTGCCATATATAGAGAGATGTATGTACAATGATTATAGCATTCATAATTGCACTATGCCTCAATAAATGTAAGTTACAGGCGTATGTTCTAGGGAACTGTTACAAAGAAAATACTTAAAGTAACTTGAGAATGAAGAATGAATGAGAATGAAGAGGTGTCAATCAGAACCTAGAAGGGCTTACTTTGGTACAAACTGAACATCAGCACTCTCACCTTTTACATAGCAATTAGCCAAATTTATTCTCCACTACTTTTAAACTACAACAGTCAAGACAGCCGGGCTGTGACTGGACAATAGACACAGCTAAAATGTGACTGGCTAGTCTGCAGGCCGAGTGGAGCCGCACAAAAGGTTGTGATTGGACAGTTCGAGCAGGTCAGCGCACTGGGTGGCGTCCTCCACTCTGACAGCCTGTTAATGAACTAAAGCTTAAGTCAGTCCAAGCAACTTCAAAAAGAGAGCAGGGATCAGTCGGTCGATCAGTAAGTCAGTCAGTCAGCTCCTTCCTGCTCTTTTCCTGTCCTCAGCACTTTTCATTACATTAAAGTAGTAAACGGCGCAGAGCGGACTTGTTTTGGCATTGGCAATAAATACACATATTACCATAATAAAAAGTGTTAATGTGGCACAGCTGAACATAATCTTTTAACAACATTGTCTCATAAATTATTACCTCAACAACTCCCTTCAGTCTGTGTAAAGCAACACAGCACCATCATGATCTTCATGACATGACGGAGCAGAGGTCCCCGTGTGCCTCCTCACCTGGTTGCTCAAAGCTCAGAAAGCATTTTTAAAGCCAAATTTCTCTCACACTTTTGAACGTCATGGTTACGTCGATGCTGGAGAACTGCCATGTGACACGGCTCAGGCTATTTCCACCACAATGTGGAGAATGTACTTCCACGGTCACACATGTCTCTATTCATCGGAAGGTACCAATGTCAGTGTAATAATAATAATAATAATAATGATTTAAGTCAATCAATACCAAATCTAAATGAAATAATTTAAAAATCACAGTTAACGCCTATTTATCAAGAGTTGCCAATCAGTCCTTTGGAGAAAAAAAACCCCTCAGGAAGCTGTCAATTAGAGATGTGTTACATCATTTCCTGTTGGGCATACAGATAAACGCCCAGCACAAAAGCTTCAGAATGAACCGGCAGGTAAGGAGGGAGGGTAAAGAAAAAAGAAGGAATGAAATTCTTTTTTTCTCAACCTCAAGTGCACAAAGTAATCCTTTCATTCTGCCAAAAAACAAACAAAAAAAAAAGCTTAAAGCCTAGAAATGAGGATCGTCGCTGTACATATTCAACAGCAAATCATTCCCCAACCTTCAAAATATCTTGCCCCCCCTCCCTCACTATATTTCAGCCAACTTCTTAAATAGCAAGATAACATTTACTTTGCTCACCCCTTGGGGACCAAGAGATCAACAAATGGCAAATAAATTAGTATTATGCAAGATGTTTTTTCCCTCTGATCTTCTTTCCGTGTGTGTGTGTTCTATCTTTTCACAGATTGCGTCAGTCAGTGTGTGCTGAGGGCCTCCTGCTGGCAGCCCTGCTCCGCTCTACACCAGGTTGTACTCCTTTAGGTTGAGCTGCAGGATGGTGTCTTTGACAGCGGCAAAGACGAAACGGATGTTCTCTGTGTCAGTGGCACAGGTGAAGTGAGAGTAGATGATCTTGTCGCTGTCTGGATTCAGGTCCACAAACATCTTGAGGATAAACTCTCGCCCTGCTTGACCGTCCCTCTGGGGACCTGGAGAGGGGGAGATGATGATCCATAAATACACTTGCCATAGGGTTGTTATTGAAAGCTTTCCCGTTAGACGCTGATTGATGGTTGAAACTTCAGCAAAATCTAAATGTTTTTCATGAACATTTATGAATGAGCAGAAATTTAGGTATTCTTTTGACCCATTTCAAATTGTGCAATAAATGTCACAATTGAAGAGAAATGTTTTGTCATGGCTGAAATAAATGAAATCTCAGACTTCAGCCCATGCAATTAACCAATATATCACTGATGGAATGACACAAGCGGGCATCAGTTAATTTAAACTGAGCAAGATGATCTGACATAGTGTGTAAACTGGCCGCTGAGAAGAGCTTTGTGCTTGCTTCACATTTTTTATATTTGGGCTGTGCAGGGCTGATATGATGCTGCCATTACTCACCATCATACTCTGGAAAGTAGTCAACCAGATGAGAGTACATGATCTTCTCCTCCAACAGGTCCTTCTTGTTGAGGAAGAGAATGACTGAGGAGTTTTGGAACCAGGGGTATGTGATTATTGTCCTAAACAGAGCTTTGCTCTCCTCCATCCGGTTCTACAGAGAGAGTGTGGATGTGAGAGAGAGAGAGAATGACTTAATTAAACCACTGTCTTTCGTACTCATTAAGTACAGATTTTAATAAACGTTTTACTGCACCAGAGGGAGAGCAGCAAAGATGAGAGAGAAGGGCGGCCACGTCACCTTCAAGAGTTTAATTTCTCCACTTGCACTTCATTTCAGTGTTTAATTGGACAAAACAACCATTCTGAAAGCAAGCCTTAGATATCGCATCGCCAGTACTGACTGCACTGTACAGTGTGCTCAACAGAATATCTCCTGTATATTATAAAAACTAAAACAACAGAATACAGAGGACCTGCAGCTGGTCAGTCTTCTCTTCCTGCAGTTTGCAGGCTCGCAGTAACAAAGGAAGGAAAACACATGGGCGCAAAAACAAGACGACACAGACACATATATGAACACACAGCTGCTCATTAATATACTTTAACAAACTGATACACAAGCTATATCTTCTCGAGAAGGTGACGTGGCCCGAGGTGGTATTCAAAACAGCTGCCTGATTATTTACAAATGCTTTCCAAGGAAAAAATAAAAAAGAAGGTGGCACACAGCCAGGAAGGGGGAGAATCTGATTTCCATTGTTTTAAATAAAGGAACAACCTTTCATCTCTGGCGCTGAATCATCTTTCATATCACATTCAATAAAGTGTTTAAATAGATTAAATTGCTTTTGAAAATGTGAAACTAAGCATCACAAGAACAATATAATCACTTAGTTTGGTTGTTACAAATTGTCTAGCTGTTGTTTGTCCCAAATAAAACAAATCAAAGTTTGTGTGCGTTCATCATTCACCTCATTGTCTGATTCCACCAAAACTTGGTCGTACTCGCTGAGTGCTACCAGGAACATGATGGACGTGACGTTCTCAAAGCAGTGGATCCACTTCCTCCTCTCCGACCTCTGACCTCCAACATCCACCATCCTGTCACGGCAGCAGTGCCCAGGAGAGAAAAAACAGTCACTACAAGCACTGAAAAGGTTTGCACATCTGTTTAAATCTCTTCTTGACGTAGATATGAATGGCTATGGCGTCTAAACAACATTTCCGTGTGCATTTTCTGTACTTTTACTAACCTGCACAGCTCTACAGACAAAACAACAACCGCAAAGCCGTAGTAAACTATGAGTATTGCCACTTGTGCTTTCCGATCCTGAATATATTTCTGTACTTACCTGAATATGACACTCTGCAGGTCAAACGGGTATTCAATGATGCCCGTGGTGGGGACTCGAACCCTCAACACATCCTGCTGGGTGGGAAGGTAGACTGGCTCGGCGATCCGGTCTAACGCGTTCAGGTAACTATAGACACACGGATAGAAAATTAACCAGGATGTGTATTTGTCACCACAGAAACCATCCAAAATACAAAGTCTTCCCTGATATTTCTTATATGTCTGATTCTGACATCTGTATCCAAGGTATTGTTTTCCCCTCTACTCACTATTTAGTGGAGTCTGAGAGTTGGTACTCCCGCCTTCGATCATAGCACTCCTGGATGCCCGGGTCATTCCACAAGCTCTTGATTGCATCTACGTAAGGATTCTCGAGCATGGAGACCTTCTCTACATCCACCTCTCTCACAATGTTAGCGTTGCCCTGGAGGGAAGAAAGAAAAAGAGGAAAAACTGCAGCGAATTACTGAGATCTTAATTTAACAGTAAACGCCTCAAGCTTTTCTAATAATCTAAAATAAAAAAAATTTAATATAAAAAAACCCACAGTAACTATAAAAGACAATCAACATGCAGGTTATGCAGTCCTAATTATCACAAGTTTCTTTTCTGACATATTCTATATCCAGAAATGTCTCCACAGCCCCAGGCTCAGCATGGACCTAATATCTGAAGCTCAAATCCCACTGGGCTTATTAAGGGAAAAGTTTTAGTGCCCCAGATTTCAATTAAAAACTCTCCTGAGATCAACATGTGCCTGAATGTTGAAACGGTTATTTTTTCACATACTGTACTAGAATTATATTATGATGTATACTTAATGTTAGAATACTGCTGATCACGCATGATTTGAATAGCTATTATCATAAAACAGCTATTATGATAACAATGCATTAGCATAGATTTTAGAGTTCATCTTTCATGATAGTCATTAGAATCACCATCTAACCCTCTTCCCCCCCACTTGAATACCTACAGTGTATAGTCATACAGTATGACTGAACTCAAACTAAATAATTAATGTTACTCTTATCGAACGTGCTGTTGCGGATGTGGAGCAGACTGTAGTAAACAAATAATCATAGCAGCAAAAAACTCAATGTGATGTAAATTAATTTTAGGTGATTGAGACATTTAGACTTGGCCATGATGTTACACCTTCTGAATTAATCTACAGTGTAAAGGAAGGAGATTTATCTCCTTGTCTCATATCAGCAAATTTATTCTTACTGTAATGCAACTTTTCTAATTTCAGAAGAACGACAAAAATTAAATATTATATTATATATATATTATATATTAATTTTAAACAAGTAAGATGTCACAGAAGACCAAACAAGAGATACACTATACTATTTTCATGGGTGAGCTTCATTAGTTTAGTAACTAAGTAAGTAAGTAAAGTTTATTTAGTAGCCTATAGCACCTTTCACAGCGCAAGATCACAAAGTGCTTCACAAAAGTACAAAATAAGACCATAAAAACATTACAAAGATACAAGCAATAAAACAGATGACCTTTAAAAAAAAACACCACAAACACCAAACAGCGTGACAAAGGCCGGTTTAGATCAATGAGTCTTCATCTGCTTTTCAAAAAGACGTCAACAGAGAACGCAGATCGTATGTCTACAAGAAGGGTGCTCCACATGGTCGGAGCCCCCACTTAATAAACTTTATTTATTCACTTCAAAGGCAAGATCACCGTTTGTTTTCAGTCTAGCACGAGGAACCACCAGTAAGCCCTGGTCAGAAGACCTAAGTGACCTACTGGTGATGTCAGGATCGAGCAGGTCAGGGATGTACACGGGTGCCTGATCACGCAG
>JAVQJF010017754.1:0-26111 GCA_036023855.1 Gadopsis marmoratus | reverse complement strand
GGAGGGAAACACTGGACACACAGAGGAACAGACCAGGGGCACGACACAAGAGAAATCTAACCATAAACACGAAACACACATGAACATCCCGACATCCCAACCCAAAAGCATTACAATTTCATTATAGTCAATATTCTGAATGTCTGCCCAATGTTTGCCATACTTAAAGCACTGTGTCTGGAATCAGTTCTACAAAATAGGGAAAAGGTTGAGTATACATTATTACCACCACTCATTTGGAACATCCAAGTGTTCCCAGAGTGTGTCATGGCATCCCATGGCATTATAATACATTTCTCCATTCTCAAATGTTCCCAAAGGCTTGCAAGTCAAGTCACACCTCCTTCTCTTTCCTCAATGCATCAGTTTCTCATGAGGCGATCTCTAAACAGAAGCTCTCCAACAGTGTCATGGTGGTTCGGTCAGGCCACGGAAATCATTTTGTAGTCACATGTTCCATTTACCATACAATAATATATGTCCGACATGTCTTAGGCGGGCCATTTCATTTGGTGCTCATTCTATCTGCATACAGCAACTGTGAGCTTTGCTTCTTAAATGCTACACCACTTCTGCTTTTAGCAATTTAACTCTCTTCACCTTGTAGATGCCTCCTGCATTAGCATTGATTTGTAAGTAAACAGAATTTTAGAATTTCTAGCTATACACTTGGTCAGCAGTTCTCTCGGCCTCATCTTTTGACTGTACTTTTACCAACCAGGGCAGTATGGTCTCTGTTGGCTTTGTGTCTTAGATGTTGCCTATTATAGATTATCTTAGCATGACTTCTTCATCATTTTCAGATGTTCAGGTACTTTTAGGTTTGCCATTTAAAATCTTCTTTTAGATTTATTCTTGGGTTTGTGATAATCTGTCCAGTGAATAAGATTGAATTGCGCACTTTCTGACACTTAGTTTAGCTGCAGTTTACTAAATAAAATCAGCACTCAAGAGATCACATTGACTCAAAATAGAATAGAAGTCCTTTTTCAAACTTAAACTCCACAAGACTACACAAATACTATAATAATAACGTCTTAAAAAGCAGTTAATGCTGTATTATAAGCATACACATGTTGTAATCAGTTGCAGTATATGTCTCTTTCTATGGAACATTTATGAAATATCTTGATTTGTTTCACTTACTAATTGTGTTCTTGAACTAAAATATCAACTGAGTACAATGTTTAGTTTTACTTTGCTGATACTTTCTCTTTACTTAAGAACTAGTTTTGAATTTTTAATAAATTATGAAAATAAACAGTTCTTGGAAGTGGACTGTCTTCACTTCACAGTAATTTTGTGTATTGCATTTGGTTTTCTTCACCCATCAGTGTTTATTTAATGCCGCACCTCTAAATGTCTCCCAGTGCCATGGGTGACATGTTTTAACTCCCAACTACCTGCTTTTCATAGCCCAACTGGCCTGAAAACAACAGTGAGACTGTGTCATATGACCTGTGACTTGCTTCACAAAACACTTGCCTATTGTGAAATCACTCCACTGAGCACTGTATATTTTGCATATGTGAAAGTAAAGAGGGAAACCCAGGATAAGAAGAATAACATAAGAAGAAGTGAAATGTGATTGTTATTTATGATTCTTTCAAATTATTCTGAGAATACAGATAAATATTTTATTCAATTACAGTGATTATTAAACACACATGGGCAACACGGGGTGATTACTCAAAATCATGCCTAATGTACATATATGTATAATGTTGTTTTGCATATAATTATTTTATTAATTATTTTATTATGGCCCAAAAAAATTTCTTTCAGACTGTTCACAAAGTCACTTCAGTGGATGGCCCCAGAAGTGGAGGCCAGATGGAAATTGGGTCACATGACCGCCTCCAGGAAGGCGCACTGAGCCTGGAATTGGCCAATGGGGTGAATCGCTATCCTAATGATGATGAGACATCTATGGAAACAGAGCAGCAGAGGGGAGGAAGTGTGCCTCCAAGGCAGTGGTTGTCAGGACATGGCAAGGTCAGTGATACCCAACAACAGCAACCATGTGGGAACAGCAGCAGTGGTACAGCCCCTGGTGAACCTGTCCACCATGCAGACATGGAGGATGCCCACAATCTGGTGGCATTTTCTGCTATTGCTGGCTCTTTGCCTCCTTCTTTTTCCTCTTCCTGCCTTGTGAAGCCCAACACAGCCCAACTGTATGAGAAGTTCACCAAGGAGATGGGTGCTGAGGGGGCTCAGGCCAGACTCTCTGCAGGGGCTCCTGAAGGTGGCTGCCAACCTCCAGAAGACCTGAACACCCTACAGACAGCTCTGACCCAAGCCAAACATGGACACAAGCCCCCTAACTGCAACTGTGATGGGCCTGACTGTCCAGACTACCTTGAGTGGCTGGAGAAGAAGATTAAGTTGGCAACCAGTGAGGATCAAGGTGCCTGCAAGATGGCTGATGCTCCTCCACACTTACAGCCTCAACTACAGCAACCCCGTTTGCAGCATCACCCTCAGCCCTACCCCCAGGTGAATGGTGGCAACTGTTTGTCTACTTCATACCCCCAGCAGCAACAGGGAACTCGAGGCCCTCATCCAGACCAAGTGCCCTGCTCTAAACCCCCAATTCCTTGCTCTCCCCAGGTGCTCTCTATAGCCAAGGAAAAGAACATCAGTCTTCAGACAGCCATCGCCATAGAAGCCCTTACCCAGTTATCTAGTACTGGTCCACAAGCTGCTGGCTCTGCAGGTCATGCCCCATACAACAATAACCTCCATCACCACCAACATAACCAGAACTTCCCATCTCAGTCCCCCAGTGGCACTGGCTTAATCCTGTCCTCACCCGACACCCACTCATCTTCCTCACGCTCTCAGTCTGTCCCTCCAGGATTACACACCAGCCAGCAGGCCCCAGTGTCCTGTGAGCACCACAGGCCCCAATCCCAGGGCCAGCCACCCCATGCTACCCCTCTCCCATCCTCTACCTCTCCCTTCCCAGGTCAGGGAAAACATCCAGGCTTCAGCCCTAATCCCCAGCAGTGGCAACAGGGCTCAGGCAGAGGCTCTGAACAGAGGAACCCGTGGATGAAGTCTGAGCCCCAGTCTCACTACGCTGCTGCACCTCACAGTAACTCAGACCCCATGTCAGAGCTCAAACAGCTGCTTGGTGACACCAGTGGCAAGTTCAGCAGTGCTCCTTTCAAGCTTCCAGTTACACAGCAGCTTAGATTGAGCCAAAATGGAGGTATCCAGGCCCAGGACAACCCAGCATTGGCCAGCATAAAGCAAGAGCCAGACTCTGGTGAGCACTACCATCACACTGCCTCCATTGGACATTACGGCATGGCTAATTGTCAGCAGCAGAGTCAGCACTACCCTGGCACTCCCCTGTCTCCTGGCCAAGCAGCCATCAGCCACTCCACTCAGGCAGCTCTGCAACAGCACCTTCACTACAAGAGGAACCTCTTCTCTAATCACTCCTCTGGATTCGGAGCACCGGAATATCGTGCACCTCTGGCTTGCCAAAACTTGAAAAAATGGTGGCCACAGATGGAAGCAGAAGGTTTGCCACATCTGGCCATCAAACAGGAACCCAAGAAGAAAAAAAGCAGCCAAGGATCTCCTGTCATAAAAACTATGAGTGGGATGTTTACAGTCCCTCCCCTGGCCAAACCGAAACAGATAATCATCAAGAAGCCCAAGCAGAAAGCCTCCATGCCAACCTTCCTGCCTCAGACTCAGATCACCGTACAAAAACCATCAGTCCTCATGATGGACAGAGCCCCGGTCCTGACCAGCCTGAAACCAGGTTCTCTGCCCGCTCTACCCTTCCATAGTAACTCCACTCAGGCTGCTGCTGCAGGCCTGCCTGCCCCAGCCCAATCTCAGGTATCCATTTCCAACTCCTCAGTGACTCCCTCTTCCACTGTTTCTGCTTTGGCAGAAAACATTCCAGCCCTCATGGACCCTCTGCCCCCACCTGTGGCCCCTGTAGCCCATGCTAAGTCAGAGGGAGTGGGCAGCCTGGTCTCCAGTAACACCAGCACCACCACACCTCTGACCTCCACATCTCCATCCAGCACCTCACAATTACAGAGTCTCATCAACATAGACCCCAAGTATGAAGAACTGATCCGCCAGTTTGAGGCTGAATTTGGGGACTCAGCCCCAGAAGCACCTGCCAGTCAGCCCATGGAGGAGACTGCTACAGCCCCTCAGCCGCAGAATCAGTCCCATTCCAGTACTCAGGACCTCAGTCCCACATCATCATCCAAATCCCAGTCGGCTACCTTAATTCTCACCACTCAAGCCAGCTCCACACCTCATTTAAACGACCAGGAGATGGAATTTAGCAATGATGAATTAGGAACCCAAATAGAAGCAAAATTAAATAAGGCATCCACAGAAAACCCTAAGGAGGAGCAGCATGAGGGGCCCCTCCATGTCCCTCTGCATCAGGACGCCATTCTGGACAAGCCGCAGCAGCAGCAGCCCAGTGTGTTAGAGGACAGGTTCAGCATGCCATTTTCTCCTCTGCCTAAACGCATGAAGATTGAAGCCTCGGGTGATATAGCAGTACTTTCCACCACATGCTATTCTGAAGAGGACACGCCCACTAAGGACAGTCTGCCTTCTTCGCCATCCCTCAGAGGCTTCCTAGAGTCTCCTCTTCGCTACCTGGACAGCCCCACCAAGACCTTACTAGATACTCCCTCCAAGGATCTACAGGCAGAGTTCCCCACCTGCACCTGTGTGGGTAAGTCAGTTTGTTGGTGTCTATCTATGCTTTGAGTATGCAGGGGATGACGTTGATGTCCATCAACATACTGTACAGACTTTTCAGACAAGTATTCAATAATGCTCTAACAAATATCACACCACTCCAAATATTACCCATTAATCTCTGAGTGGACATACATTTTAAGTACAGTAAATCTGACCAGTGTTAGACAGTAAAGGCTTTTTCTGAAATGCAAGGGAGCATGTATATTTTGCAGGGAAGACTCTTTTGGGAAACATTTTCTAAATGTAGAAATGTTCATGTGTTGCTCTACCAATTGAGCTAAACATTAATGAACCCATAATTCTGTCACTGTTATTGTTTTACTGCAGTTATTGAACCACACAGGTCCACTATTAGGTTTTTCAGTCCCCGTCTGCTTCAGGTTCTCGGTCTGGATGCCTGTTGAGTGTGTCCAAGAATGTATGCGTTGCCAGGGTGTGTGGCTGTGACCATCCAGAATGTGACAGTGTGAGGCACTAAAGGCAGCGGGCAGGAACAATAGCAGTGATGGCAGAAGGCCTTTTGTGTAGGTTTGGGTCTGGCAGGAAAGCAGAGCAGAGTCTTTGTTAGATAGAAAGGAGTTCAGTCTCATAGTTTGGGTAGTACCCTGTTCAGGTTATTTGTTTACCACAGAGTGGGTGGTCCTACAGTAGAAATCTCTGGACATTTTAATGATATAAGCCAGCTACATATTTAAAATAAATAAGAACATACATTCATACATTTACTTATACAGTTGTAAATGTGTGTGTGTGTATACACATATATATACAGCTCTGGAAGAAATTACGAGATCACTGCAAAATTATCAGTTCTCTGGTTTTAATATGTATAGGTATATACTTGAGTAAAATTAACTTTGGAAAATTTGGAGTGGTCTCTTAATTTTTTACAGAGCTGTAAATATACTGCTGAAAAAAAATTAAAGGAACACATTGAAACACATCAGATCTCAATGGGAAAAAAATCATGCTGGTTATCTGTACTGGTATGAACTGGGTAATGTGCTTAAAAAGTTTTTTCATCATTAACTTGATGCAATAGCTGAATAATGAAAGATTTTGATCTTTGAGAAGCTATCAAGAAATGACCACCATTTTCTCATAGTTACTGTTAACATTAGGGCTATGAAGGTTAAGGCCTGGTAAATAGACCCTTGCTGTCCCTAAACATTGAAGAGGGTGCACAGCAGAGGTAGAGCAGCTGCAGCGAAACACTTGCTAGCTGTGTGCACAGACAGGAGTAAAGACCAGAAGACAACAAGTCTTCACAGTAAAGCTTGGTTACACACTGCCCTGTCAGCTCCTGTAGCATAACACTGCTGGAATGAGGCTGCCTCCAACTCACAAAGATACAGTATACAGCCATGATGTGCACACACACAACCAATTTCCACACAAGAATTTTGTATAACTCCTCCACTTCCTGCCCTGAGCCAGGCGCTGGTGCTTCCCTACGCCAACAGGGGAATGTGACCTCATATTGCCTCTGAACCAGAGGCACACAGAAAACTGAGTGTATGTCCACATTTTACATAATCAGCTGGTAGAGCATTTGCATTTATAGGATTTCAGCTTCATAGTGTGAAGCAAGAGCAACACAATATTAATTTCCTGTTTTAAAACACATAGCAAGCTGTTAGGCAATGCAAACTCCATTAGAATCTAACATTTAATGAGGGACAAATTCAGCTGCACAGTATCTCATTCAAGATTAGCACTTAAGTCATAGGACGTGATTTACAACTACAGACGGGTGTAGGACAATGACCAAATGGTCTCACACACACATATACGCACACTCATACATAACATAAACACAGATGTACATAGCGCTCACACAGACACACCCTTACTCCCTCATAACACTCACACAATCTGAGTCATTCATCACTACCTCAAAAAGCTTCTACTTTACATAGTGTCTCCACATATGCACCACACCCTACAGTCACAGCCCACTGTCTGTGCATTGCAAGGGATTTGAACTGGATGTTGCGATCAGTTGCACATTCTCACTTTTCTCATAGATGATCTGGCTTCAGCTACAAAATGTCTTTGAGTTTGTCCAAAAATGCATCAAAACACACACCTTTGAATATTTACAAAACGCTACAAAAACTGACATGTGATTTTATGCAAAGAAACAAGTTAATAGTTAAGAATTAAGCTAAGTCAAGGGACTTTTACTGTTAAATATTTTCAACTTGAGTGAGACATTTGCTCAGTTTGATGGGTGTCCACCCTTTAGCTTCAAGCAGGACTCAATCCAGGCACTCGTAAATTAGGATTTAAGGAAAGAAAAGTATTTATTTGATGTTGTGACATTGCTTATATTGACAGAAAAAGATGTCTGTGTAGATATAGTAGAATTAAATATTTAATGCAGAAGCATTGTTTCAAATAATCTCTTTTGTGTAATTATTCTTCAAATTGAGATCATATCTTAGAAGAAATATCCACCAAAAAGAGTACATGATAATGGCTGTGACCAAAGCGCCTGCCTCTTATGTGTCAATTTTGATGTTTGTTTACATCAATCCCATGCTAGTGAAGTGATTCAAATTTTGCCTCACTTTCTCTCTGAAGTTGAAAATGAATCATAAAGTAGTGTAGTATTCATACTTATATTAGCAAGAAGACTATAAGTGTTGATCACACAGTGGTTATAGTATGTAGTACATCCTAAGTAAGAAAATAAATTCATTATCATCACCAGTTGTGATCTGTTGTATATTGTGAATAATTGTGTCCATTTAAGTGTGGGATTTTCCCTAGTGCTTTTTCAGGTTATTTTTTATTTTTCAGTTATGGCTGTTTCCTCACCCTCAACTGTATTTTCTTCTAGAACAAATTCTGGAGAAAGATGAAGGGCCCTACTACAATCACCTAGGATCTGGACCTACTGTAGCTTCCATACGAAACCTGATGGAGACGAGGTGAGCCTTTCCCTCTTCTTTTCTTTTCTATTCTCTTCTCCTTTTCTCTTCTTCCTACATGCATTTGCTTTCTCTGCTTCTCCCTGTCTCTCTCCACCTTCCCTCCCCCTCACATTTTGTCCTTAGGGAATTTGTGACCCAGAATCCAGTAGGAGGAACAGGAAGTATCAGCATCATCAGCACATCAGCGGCATAACAAGAAGCACAGGAGTAGCAGCATATGATAGCTGCAGAATGCAGAACAGAATGAGAGAATTTCTGGAGGAAGAATCATCAGCACATCAGCGGCATAACAAGAAGCACAGGAGTCTTCCTCCAGAAATTCTCTCATTCTGTTCTGCATTCTGAAGCTATCATATGCTGCTATTCCTGATATAGATATAAGTCACATCACAGAAAGAGATAGACAGAGAAATATAAAGAGGGAGGAAGACAGAGGGAAGGGAGAAAAGAGGGAGAGAAAGTAAAATTTAAGTAGAAAGTATGAATTGGTGCATGTTATGTGCACTAATATCAAGTTCAGTTATTTGTATTATGTGGCTGTCCTTTACTATTAATTAAGCCTGAAATTTGGTGTTGGATAACTTTTTACGTGCAAAAAATGTAAATGCAAATCTAAATTTTGTTTCTTTGAAACCTCAAATTAAACAAGTAATCTCACAGTTAAATAAAATGAAAATGTTTTAATAAATGAGGAAACATAACATTTAGCATAGCCATCAGGACTCTAATCTAATCAGTGTCACATACAAAGTACATACTATGTATGTAACAAACCAATAAGCCAATGTCTGCAATGCATCAGCATACTTGTTAATAAAAAGACAGATTGAGTTTATCAGTTTGATCTTCATAGGATTAGTTTTTATTCAATTTAAGGAGGAACACCAGAAAGCTCCCCAGCTGGTAAATATTAATTACCAATTTTCAGCTACAGCCTCTATAATGGAATTGCTGTTGTGCTATCTTACTAAAACATAATAATGATCAACTGTTTTTAAGGATGAATGAAGAGTTTCATATTTTCCTTAGCTTGGTTAACACATTCTGACAATATCTTGTGGTGTCTGTTATTTGTAACACTAGAATGTACTTTGTTCTCTGTGTAGTGACCTATTATAACCAGATGCCTCATTGTGTTATGCTTCATATGAGTAACATACAGTACATTGTACTGAGGCTCACATTCGAGGTTGGGTTTCAATAGGAGCAATGATCAATAGTCACTGGAGAGCACAGGATGAGTGAGGGGGATGTTAGACCAGAGACCACCTTTTGTTGTTTAAGAGATGATGTAAGATGTTAAGACCCCAAGATCCTTAGCTGACCTTTGACCCACCCCTGACCCCAGCAGGTCACCCCTGTGGTGACAGAGCCTACTCTCCTCCCGCTTTGTCAGCCACGTCAGGGTGACTACTATTCAGAAGGATCCCTTTGTGTTCACTGTCACAACAAATCTGCTCAGGGCTGACGTTTTCACAATGGCAGGTATCAAGGGGGCGGCAGAATTCATATGAACCGTGAGCATCCATCTGACAGGTTCTGATGACCTATCCCCACCCCAACTCAACCTCTGACCCCTCCTTCCTCCTATGCACCTACCCACTCTACCAACAAACCTACAGGAATATACACATGCACCATTAGGACACCAATTATATAATCTCCCAGACACATACACACAAACACACAAAATCAATAGAAATGTGTGCACACAAGACCCTTTGCTTGGCATTCTGTAGAAGCTATTGGGTTCTGGTTTACTCTGCCATGCTTGTGTGAATCTCAGCAGAGCTTTGTGAACACTCCTCACCAGGTTGACCTGTCTTTGTCATAGTTGAATCTATTCTATTCTATTCTATTCCCACAGATTCAGAGCAACATAGGCAAAAGCAACAGTTGGCATAAAAAATTCAAAACACTCTCGATGAGGTCAGTCATGACAAAATGAAATAATTGATTAACCTCTGAACACGACTGTGTTCAAGTGCAACTTTTAACAGAACATGTGAGGCCACAAGAAACGATCCAAAGAACTTGACCTTGAGGTTGGCTTGGTGGACCTTAAGGACCTGACACACAGGAAAGACTACAGCATGTGTTTAAGTTTGAGTGTCAGCTTGGTGTGAAGAGAAGCTATTCTGGTTCCAAACATCAACCGATTAAGTGGATGAATTTTAAAATTAAATTGCTTCTCCTCCTGTGTAGGTATGGAGAGAAAGGGGACGCCATCCGGATTGAGAAGGTGCTATACACAGGCAAAGAGGGAAAGAGCTCACACGGATGTCCTATTGCTAAGTGGGTAAGTAGTGTCACATCATCTGCCATCTGGTTGAAGTTTTGAAAGAGCACAACACTTTTAGCGTAGGTGACTGCAGTGGGATATTCTTGGGAGACTTGGTCAAGGCCTATCTTTTTCCTCTTCTTGCCTGATTGTGTTCAAGTGAGAGGGTGAAATAGAGTACCGTGTTTTGGTACTTTTGTCCCACCTGACAACAATGACAGCAATCATCAATTGATTTATGCAGTGTGTATAGTGAGGGGTCCCTAGCCAAGTTTATCACCCACAGTGAGTAAATCAGTAGGAGGTCTCACTCTGTAATAACTTCCCAGCCTCCCCTACCGTGTCACTCCTGCTAATGACTTTACAGCAGATTCAAAACAGCCATCCTACTGAGGGATGGGTGAGCATGGGTGTGTGTTGGAGACGGCGGGGGGTATGTTCACATATCAGAACACATTTGTCTTTTCTGGTGCAAAAAGCAGTGGTGAGGTTATGATATTGAGGTTATGAAAAAGAAAATGTACTAGTATGTGTAATGTGAAAAATTTAACTAATAGCATCATAAGCAGATTTAGGATTGGTATCCTGTCACCAAAGCAGGCCAGATTTCAGTACAGGTTACAAGTCACAGAATCTACCAGCACCTCTAAAGCGCACTGGTGAACACGTTACATCTGGTTTGTTTCATCTGAATGAAAACCAAAGGCATGAGATATTGGATATTGGATAATATCCATCCAAAATGCATTGTAACCATCAGGTGTGTCTTGTTCTGTATTTCAAAAGCAAGCTGGACATCTAAAGGCGGCTGCTTTGTAAGCACAAAGGTTTATTAATAAAATCAGAGAAGGGGAACTTGGTGAGCATAAATGAAGGTGTTGCTGGGAAAGAGCCAGAGTGTTTACCTAACCTCCCCTGGATGAGCAAAAGCTAAAATAACAATGATCTCTGTTTTCTGTCAGGTGATCCGTCGTAGCAGCGAGACAGAGAAGCTGCTGTGTCTGGTGCGTCATCGTGCAGGCCACCACTGTGCCAACGCTGTCATCATCATCCTCATTATGGCCTGGGAAGGTGTCCCGAGGGCCCTGGCTGACAAGCTGTACCGCGAGCTCAGTGACACCATCACCAAATATGGCAACCCGACCAGTCGACGCTGTGGCCTCAATGATGAGTGAGTAGCTTATGGGTACTCTGGTACATGCTAGAAAACCAGTGTCACAAAGTTGTAACTTTGTGAATGTTCAGAGATCAGGCAGGTTCTCTTCATTAAAGCATTATGTTGCTGTATCTTCACTGCACCTGTATGTCCTGTATTTTGATTATGGAGGAGGAGTTATTTTTGAAGCATGTACTAAAGTATTTTATGTCAAGTCACCTACATAAGAACTTTCAGGAAGACCTATGACGCCAATGAAAGTATGCCAAACATTTGCTTGTTTAATAGACACAAACTTATCAGATTGGGGTATGTGACCTAATCTGTGCTCATGTGGACATCTGTGACGTGCAGAGGTATTCCAGAGGCACAAGGCTAAATTAAAGGGAAATAATATGCATATACACAAAAACAAAATGATGCATCTGTGTTACCAGATGTCTACACATTGATGTGTACACAGTCTAGTAATTCCCTTCTTAGCAGCCTCTGTGTTGTTACACTAGTTTACAATGCTATAAACTGTATTGGAGTATTGACTGATGGCTGAGTGTTTGTGTTATACTCTGTAAATCTAAGTTAAAATAAAAAGATATTTGTTATGATTTAACTTTTAAGAGGCTAAAATTATGTGCTGTAACATTAATGCTCCAATTTTCCTCATTGGCGTTTCTGTCCAATGGCTTACACTTTATGTAAAGCAGGGTACACATCATTTATACATGAAGCTTGAGAGTGTGATCACTGTCTCCCCCTGCAGTCGTACCTGTGCGTGTCAAGGCAAGGACCCTGAATCTTGTGGCGCTTCTTTCTCGTTTGGCTGCTCCTGGAGTATGTACTTTAATGGCTGTAAGTACGCCCGAAGCAAAATGCCGCGCAAGTTCAGGCTACAAGGAGATCACCCTGAAGAGGTACTCATCACATCAAAGCCACTTGTTTTATAGCATTATACATGAATATATTAATGCTAATAATGATTAAGTCCGATTTTTAAGTTTAAAGTCACCTTCGCAATCTTGAGTAATTGATAAGCTACTAGCTATAAGCTGAGCTATTGATATAGCTCTGTTTGGTTGTGACCTGTAATTGTTGTGTTTGCTTGTCAGGAGGAGAAACTCAGGGATAGCTTCCAGCATCTGGCAACTGAGGTGGCTCCTTTGTACAAGCAGCTGGCCCCACAGGCCTACAGTAACCAGGTTTGTTGCACAAGCAAATACCCATCAGTGTACATTTACTGTGCAAGCCTTTGCAAACTAACAACCTCATGCAGTCACCAACTACACGTGTCATCTTCCTCACACACACTGAGTAGTATTGTACACCAGACCATCATGGCTTTGGCTGTCACACAATAACACTTCCTGCTTCTTAGCATGAAGACTGAGAAACAGAAGAGAATCCACCGGCAGGGATTGACTCAACTCTAAGCTATGTCTACAGTATGAAGTATTACACCTGTCAAGTGCTGCCTTTCAGAAAGGCAACTGCTGTGTGTGTTAATGTCTTGGATGAATGTAAGGAAAGTTTCTCTGTCCTCTTCCTCAGTGCCAGTCAGAGCTGAAAGCTCCAGACTGCAGGCTGGGCTTGAAGGAAGGTCGGCCTTTTTCTGGAGTCACTGCTTGCATGGACTTCTGTGCTCACGCTCATAAGGATCAGCACAACCTCTACAATGGTTGCACAGTGGTAAGATCATTCACCATACATTTCATTTGGGGGGTGGTGGTAAAGGATATATTGTTCTTTTGTGTGAATAAGCTAAATGAAAAGTGCTAATGTTTTGTATCTTGGTAGTTTACATTTCATCTTGCTCTCCCTCCTCTCTCTGTTAGGTGTGTACTTTAACTAAGGAGGACAATCGTGCAGTGAATGTGATCCCTGAGGATGAGCAGCTTCATGTGTTGCCTCTTTACCGAATCTCCCTCACTGACGAATTTGGCAATGAGGAGGCCCAGCGTCTCAAGATGAAATCAGGAGCCATCCAGGTGCTTCAGGCTTTCCGCCGTGAGGTACGCAAGTTGCCCGAACCTGCTAAGTCCTGCCGACAGCGCAGACTGGAGGCTAAGAAGGCCACCTCAGAGAAGAAGAAAAATAAACTCATGCAGCAGGCAGGGAAAACAGTGGTTAAGGCTGAAGTCTGCATTACTAGTTCACCTCAACCCCAAGGCAATAAAGGTAATTATTGCGTTGTGTTTGTTTTTGTGTCACTCATAATGTTTTTTTATTGTGTTCAACAGGTGTCCAGACTATAAGGTAAAATATTGTAAATTGCTTGACTTGGGGCCTTGTCTGGTAGACTAAAATCTATTTACCCTAATCCTAACCTGCAACGAGTATGTAACAGAATTCCAATACAAAGGCCCAGAGAAGACATAAACAACTATAAAATGAAATGCTTTTGAAGTTAAGTTTGTAATTTAACTTTCCTTTGTTTCAAACATACAGCATTTATAAAAGAAGGGGTGAAGCCAAACATCAAGGAACCCTTCAACGGATCAATAGATGGATACCCTGTGCAGGCAGCAGACCCATTCAACAACATCTGCCCACACCCTGCCTACTATGCAAGGGGAGGCCTGCCCCCAACTGGCCAGCCCTCTGCACCAGACCCAGTAAATGGTTACCACCACAATCTTCCTGCAATGCACTATGGCTACTACAACTACCCCTCCAATGCACTTTTCCCCCCTAAGCTGAGGACCTACGAGGGTCGAAATAGCTCTTTGCCCAAAGCAGGCAGCAAGGTTGACCAGGTAGACAAGAAGCCTGATATTCAGAGCCTTCAGCTCAGGCTGGCTCAGTCCTTTCCCAGCCACCCAGAGCAAGCAAACCAACCAAACCACAGCGCTTATACCCAACCTGCAGACAACAACCAGTCCCGTCCTTCCTCTGCCTCTTCTCAACCCTCCAACAGAGGCACTCCAGTCATCAAACAGGAGCCTTTGGATGTGCCAGTCTATGAAGGCACAATGGCGAGCCAGGCTGGTACCACCACACCTAGCACCACCACCCAGCTTGCAGCCTGGCCGGGGCACAAGCTTAATGGAAGTATCCTTTCCACCAACTGGGATGGCCATCTGAACCCTAAAGAAAGTCCTGAAGCCTCATTGTTGAACCCGGACAAGCAGCTGTTTCACCAGCATACCCAGCAGCGGCAGCTTTCTCCGTACCCCCAGCAGTGGACATCCTACCCTGGCTCAAATGCCCTGATGGCTTCCCCTGCCCCATCGCCATCAATCCAGGTACCACTCTCTCCATCTCTGTCCCCACATCTAGGCACAGTGCTCCCAGTTAATATACTCCAAGGCTCCCCACACCCTACCACTCCACGCTCCCCCCACCCAGGCACACCACAGTCTAGCAGCTGTCGCTCAGGCTCAGTTACGCCACAGCCAGGCAGCCAAGGCCCAGGTACCCCCAGATACTGGGCCAGCCCTGCTCCTAGTCCTCAGCCGAATGCTTGGGCTATGGGGCCTGCAACATATAGTCTTGGTTTGAAGCACAGCAATCCTGCAGGATCTTACCCTGACAAGATCTGGTCCAAGACTGGGGAAAGTCGCTGTTCCACTCCTCTTGGGCTCCAAGAGAATGCCTGGAAGTCTTGTGGAGGTTCAGTGGCAGGCAGTACCCTGTCCCCTGCACCTGAGGGTCGCCTCTTCCCTGATGCCCTGCAGCAGTCTGATGAGGCCTGCTGGAACCCCAGCCAACCCCAGAGTGACGCTGAAAGCACCAAGGGCCGTGGAGTGGAAGATGATGAGGTGTGGTCTGACAGCGAGCACAACTTCCTGGATCCCAACATTGGTGGTGTAGCAGTAGCACCAGCCCATGGCTCCATCCTGATTGAATGTGCTCGTCGGGAGCTACATGCTACCACTCCAATCAAAAAGCCTGATCGCGCCCACCCAACCCGCATCTCCCTGGTCTTCTACCAGCACAAGAACCTCAACCAGCCCATGCATGGCCTGGCTCTGTGGGAGGCCAAAATGAAGCTACTGGCAGAGCGAGCTCTGCAGAGGCAGCAAGAAGCCGCTCTCCTTGGCCTCTCCCAGGATGATATCAAGGCCCTTGGGAAGAAACGCAAGTGGGGGGCTACGGTGGCAGGTGCCAGTCCAGGACCTGGACTAACTAAAGACAAAAGGGATGGGCCAGTGACGCGGTTAGCCCCCACCTTCCACACCACCTCTATGGTTACTGTATCTCCCTATGCCTTCACCAACCTCACTGGGCCCTACAGCCACTTTGTCTAAGGTCAGACAGACACAAACAGACTGATAGAGTGGTGCAGTGCAGGGCTGGAGAGAGCAATGAGCAGGATGAATGTCTCTCAGCTGTCCCACAGTCTGGAATTTCTCCATCCGCAGTCCACTTGGAGGAGGGGACATTTTTTATTGTTTTTTACCTCATGTCAGGCAGTGGTTTGGGCTTCAGACACACTGCCTGTGGTGCTCGTCCTCTCTCTTCCCTGGAGAGGAACTCCATTGCTTTTTCTTGTTTATAGAATTTTAATGATTCTAATTATTGCTATTATTATCAATATTATTATGATTGCTATTGTTACTGTCAATGTTGTTATTACAGGTATTATTATAATGAAGACTTGTTTGTTTGTTATTATTGCTGTTTTCATTAATGTTATTATTAATGATGTGATTGTTTTTGGTTATATATTTTTTAATTCAATCAATCTAAGTCAGTCAGACTCAGACAGTTGCTTTTTCCATGTTTGGAAAACGTGTACCCTATTTTCTGTTTGATTTGCTTTGTTCTGGTCAAGCTTCCAGCTATACTTAGAGGAGGAGCCATTATCTATCTGGCAAGACAGCAAATCAGTATTACAGTAATCATATGTACATATGTACAAAAAGCCTTTTCAGTAGGCTTGTCTTAGATATCTATCTCTATATTGACAATGTAAAGATATGCGTCTTTGATATTAAAAACCGTGGTGCAAGCAATCGTTCAAGTGGCTAAACATAAAACTATAGGCCTCCAAAAATTATAATTACAATTATTATCAGCCATTTATATAATTTATCAGCAGCATTGCTGTCAAATACACAAAAGACAGTCACACCGTTCTGTAACCTGACATCATCCCTTTTTATATTTTATAATGCCTGAAATTTACATGATTTGCATCATTTCAGATTTTTCCCATTAGCTCTACTTCAGCAATATGTACACATAGAATATATTCTATTATTCTCTACACAACTGGTGAAAAAAAGAGGAAAGACAGGGATCCATCAAAGTCCGTTATCAAAGCAGTACAGTTGTATTTGCACTAATACAATACTATACCTTTTTGATGTGGCTATTGTAACAAGTAGACACATAAAAGACTATGTCTTTTATAGTATATGAATACAGCTGAATAGCAGTGCTCCGTTTCAGCTGTTGTGTTTGTTTTGTGTCTGCATATGGCAGAGCAGAGCCCCTACAAGGCTAAAACTGAACTCTGAAGTTAGACAAAACCAATCAGCATCAAGCAAAAAGTAGGAAAGTAATGCCCAGTTTAAAAATAATTGACACTGCCCTTTAAATCACATTGAGTGAAAATGTTGCTGCTTCTCTTGTCATTAGATGATGTGCTCCTCCTCCTCTTGTGCACCCCTCCAGCTTTCGACTGGTGCTCAACTTCCAGCTCTGATCCATATTCATTCCATTACTCTTCATGGCAATTGATGGTAGTTGTTCTAGCTCAAATTTGGCTCGACTAGTATTAGCAAGTAAATATTTTTGTTTTGGTGGAGTACCAGAAAAATGGGATTTATAGATTCAAAACATAGGTGCAGGAAATTTGTTATGCAGAGAAAAATACATTGAATTACCTTACAAAATGCTTGTCATGTTTTCCTATGTGGAAAACAGTATACATCTGGTACTCCACAGAGGCTAAAATAACTGATACATTTTGCAAATGTAATTTGATCCAGACCTGCAATTACCACATAGAGATGGAATAGGTGGCACACCTTATCTTCCTATAATACTCAAGTAGGGGTGAACACTTCCCAGTGTAAACTACAGAGGGCAGACTGTGGTTTCAAATTGGTGTGTACAAACAAACCTACAAGCAGATTCATTCAGAAGCCAGTAAAGCCTTGCCTTCCTGCTTTAACCATCCATGGCCAGTAGAGGGGGGTCTTATTCCCTGTTTGCTGACCATGCATGGGCCTCACTAAAGCAGCTCAATGCAAAGTTGATCTTTGTCCCATTGTGGCACAAATGTGAATGGAGTCTGAAGATGCTTTTGAGAAGCCCATCCTGGGGTCAAGCAGAAGGAAACAGTGTTGGGACAGTAGTGCTTTTGGTGCTCCTTGACACACTCTGGTGCTCTCCTATTACACTTGATTTACTGTGAAGGGCCCACTCCTTCCTCTGCATGGTGCTGACATCTTCAAGCAGAGCGAGGTGTGTCCTTCTGCAGGCACCTTGTCACCACAGAGCCAGCCAATCAAAGTATGGTTGCAGCTCTGTCACTGGGCTCAAGAACTGATTTCTTCTGCTGTGTTTTTGCAGTTTCTTGTGGCAAACTGGTTTTGTCTCAAACTAAGTACACTGTCCAGGGCAGAGAAAGAAATCACAGACATTCAATGCATTTTTGGTAACCCATTCACAAAGAAAACAATAGTACTGAGTTAAACAGCAAACTTGGAAAATATACTGTAGCTTCTGGGAGTAGGCGCTAAATGCAAATGTGTGTGTGTGTGTGAGTGTGCGTCTGAAAATGACACAAAGAGCGTGAAAGAGAAGCGCCAAAGAGAGAGTCTATTTGATAGCCTGAATAGAGTCCCGGGAATCACTCATTTTTATTTTCTCTCCATCAACCAGGTGACTATTTGATCAATTAGATTAAAAAGTAAACACGTGATTTACTAGCAAAACATGTTGAAAATGAAAATGAGCAACTAATAGAACTCAATGCAGGCTGACTCCTGGCTGCTGGGTGGCTGTATTGTTCAAGGCCCTGGTCATCTGTGAAAGACCCTGTTACCTCTCCCAAGGGTCTCCAGCTCTCTACCTCACGCTGTAGAGACACTGATCCCAACCACAACTTGCTACTGAGGGCAGATAATCATGCAATCCCTTTGTGTGCTCTAGATCTCCACACTCATTTTAACCTGCTTTTTTTTTTACTCTTATTTATTACTACATGGTGGTGATGATGATGATGATAATGATTGTCTTTGATGTTATTGTTTGTTTTTTCACCTTTTTTTATATAGCTAATACAAATTGTACATAGAGAAGAAAAGATTTATAAAAGCACTTTTAATCTTGATTTTAATGACAAAAAGAAAGAGCCGATTATTGACAACTTGAAGCTTAGGTTTTATTGTTTTGTTTTTTCTCAAGAGAGAGATAAAAAATGTAAATATTAAAATATTTAGGTAAGATTATTTAACTGGTGAGCATAGTAACTAAACCATGAATGACAAGGGGCTATTTTGAAGTCTCTGACAGCCAACAACAGTAAACAACACTTGGTCCCAATGTGTTGTGTGTAAATGTGTGCTTAGTAACACTGCTGTTTTGCTTTCGTAAGTACTGTACCCCTTGTCAGCATGTAACTGGCAGAGACCTGTCATGGTCTAACAACAAAATCATAAGCCCAATTATGTAACATAACTGGACGATCCCCCATGTTGCAGTTCTTTGACCAAAATCTCATATCCACAAAAAGTATGAATTTTCGAGTTTTGCAAACGCTTGTCTGTTTGATATTGATGAATTTAGTTGACATTTTACAGCAGGTGTCAACAACCCATGAGAAATTCATCACAAATTATTCCAATTTCAATTTAAACTTGAAAAATACCAAAATTCTAATTATGTGGTGCTCAACAACAGTGATCAGTCAGTAAGCTAAGGACAAATCTGAAAAGGTAGCCATAAACCTGATATGTGTTTGTTGTTTAATGTAGTAGTTTGACATTTTTGGATATATACTGATTCGCTTTCTTGATAAGAGTTAGATGAGAAGATCAATACCAGTCACTGAATATGTAGCAGGAGCCAGCAGCCTGTTAGCTTATCTTAGCTTAAAGACTGGAAACAGGGACACAACTAGCCTGGTTCTGTCAAAATGGAAGGTATCCAGCACCTCTAAAGCTTACTAATCTTGTTTGTTTAAACAACATGTCAATTTGTGGTTTTATGGTGGTTTTGTGACTGTTCTGTCCAGGTAACTAGGCAACCAGCAGAGACTACAGGAAGTCACTACTCCCAGCCTGGAAATTGTCTGGTACATAAACTCCAGTAAAACATGTGAATATTTGTATTGATAAACAAAAATCTTTAGAGTTGCTGTTAGGCAGATTTTGTTACTTTTGGTCAAAGCCAGCCTAGCTGTTTCCCCTGTTTCCAGTCTTTATGCGAAGCTAGGCTAACCAGTTGCTGGCTCCTGCTACAATTTAGTGTCAGACATGAGAGTGGTATTGATCTTCTTCTTCTTCTCAAAGGATTAACCTTATTTCCCAAAGTGTTAAACTATTCCTTTAATATCAGTGGCGTTGCCCTTAACCACCATACACCCATGTGCAGGATTGCATCCAAGGGGGGATGTTTAGGAATATACTGGTAGTTGAGTCTGAGGTGAATCAGTGGGCGATGTTTTAGCGAGTAATAGCCCAGCAATTTTTGTCAGTTGTGTTAGACTATCAGGTAAGAGACAGCCTCCCTGCTTGTTTAGATGTATCTATCATTATTATCTATTCTAGTTCTCATAATAGTAAGTATGCACTTGGCATAGTAATCATGACGCCCTGTGAAAAACACCACGTGATTAGTTTGTAATAATTGATTATATGACACACACATGGCCAACAGACTGGTGCATGGGCTGGGACTGATAGAGTAACAGCGCCCATTTGACTTTTAAACCATAATGCATGGCCCACAATACATACACATACACACACATACCTGCCTAACAATGGGTGCTGAGAATACAGTGAGGATACAGTGTACAAGATACCTTTGTAAATTTCTAAATGTCTCACGAGTTTGGAAGATTGTTCCAAACCGCCACTTCCCAAACTCAAGATGAGATCAAGGTCAGTCAGCTGGTGCTATGATGCTACACCTTAAAATTCACTGTGTTAAAAAAATGTGAGGGATAAAGGATTACCACAAATATTTTTCTGAGCTCTTCAAATGCCAAGAGAACTGTACTTTTGATTCAAGCAGTTTCACAGGATGGGAAGCTGCCTTGGTGCTGACTTTGTGAAAAGTCTTTTGTTACAACGCTACAAATTTACATCTCTTTTTGAGGGCAGAGGGGCACTCAAACAGTTGATTACATTCTCTATTAATATTCTTTCCACATTGTACTTGAACTAATTTAAAATAGGATGAGATATAGAATCATATTATATGAAGACTGTTATCTGGGTTTCTCATTTGGTACAGTGCAAGTACCAAAGGCTGTTGAAATGATGTTTTGAGTATGTTGTACATGTTCATGGTAAGTGAATGCTAAGATATTTGAACAATACAAAAATAACGTTTGTGTACTGCCTCCTCTTCCTCTCCCTCGTCATTCACTTCCCATCCTTGTTCCTCTTAACACCTTGTATATTTTGTCTTTTTCTCACAAACGCAAACATAGATATACATATGCATCCCACCCAGTCTATTGAACACCTAATTTAATGAACACTCTCCATGTTTGGGATAGAGACTTGGACCCTGGCCCATACAAAAAATAAAAATGAACCTACACAACTGGCAGCTACATTCCTTTTTGAGTTTAATGATTGTTCTTGGTTCTTTATTTTCATGTCAAGGATGCAGTATGTAAAAAAGTGTTTTTGTTCAGTCTCTCTCTCTTTGTAGCTGTATGGTGTATTATGTGAATACATAGTGTATGTGGTAAAACCCCCACAATATTGTTTTATGTTGCGCGATAAATAAAAACATTGAAGTGAAAACATGTTTGATTAAGTGACTTTATTTTCTGCTCAGACTGTAAGTGATTCATGTTTTTATTACAGTGATGTGGTCATGGCCATCCTAGAGCTCCCAGAGTCTGCCGTTTGTTGCATGATTTCACTGATTTATACCTCCAATGTGATTGGTATCCTCTGGGTGGTCTCATCACAAGGATCTAACTAGAAGCACTAGAAGCAGGTAGGTAATTATAAAGTAAATTTAATTGCTGTTGTGGATTTTTCCTTTTCCACGTCCTACTCGATCTGTTCAATAACGATGTGAGACAATTCCAAGTGTAGTCTTATTTATTGAAGCTTCAAGTTACTCTCATAAAGATGCTATGCTGTCTGCAAGAGAGTACGAAAAATGGCAGTAGGGAGAAGTTACTTATAGCAACAGAAAGCTGCAGCCCCTCCCTGGGAGCAAAAGTTGCAGGACAAGATAACACAACAGTCAATGAGGTATCACCTACTTATCTAGGTGACAAGTTGTAAATAACTGCCAGCCTTTACGACCAGAACAAAGGGGTGACCTGCAATTCAACAGGACACCAGATGTTTTCGTTTGGACTATCCCAAATGGTAACATCATTATACAGAAAGGACACTCTTAGAGCACGTCTGCTCAGATCACTTTCTTACACAAAATACAATACAAAAACAGATCATATGGTTACATTTTTTTCCATCACATTGCTTGGTCTTCTCTTTCTTTCCCCTCCCACACCAATCTAGTGGGGAAAAACCATGAGGACGGCAAGACGAGGAGTGGAGCAAAGAGAGGATGTCGAGGTCATTTGCTTTTAAGTCAACAAACATACACACACACACACTGTATAACTTCTATTATTTCAACAAGGTGTAATGTGGTCTGAAAAGAAATCCATTAAGTGCTTTGATAACCAGTGTATGGGCAGCCAGTGCAGACATTTTCTGGTTTGGCTCCCAGCAGCATTGTTCTAATGGTATGGATGACAGGCCAGAGAGGAGAAAAAAAATAGGTGCATAGATCAAAATTAAAATTTTTGATGGAAATTAACAGATTATGGCTTTATTTAATATATCTTGCTTGATGGTAGACTTAAAGGAACATCTTGATATTTTGGGAAATACTTTTTTCTTGCCTGTGAGTTAGATGAGAAGATCAAAACCACTCTGATGTCTGAAGAGTAAATATGAAGCTACAGTCAGCAGCCGGTTATCTTAAAGTAGCACAGCATAAAGACTGCTAAACGAGAAACAGCTAGTCCAAAAAACAATGAAAATACATTCTGCGGTGTATTTGTGAAAGTGAATATGCGAAAATGCCAAATAAATCCATTAATGTTGAGATAAAATGACAAAAATAAATAAAATATGAAATCAATTGGAAAATGTTCAACAATGTTTACTGAGGTTAGCAACAGCGAAAGACTTTGCTGAATAGACCCCATCGAAGTGAGGCATCTTCAATAAATGCAGGCATGATTCCCCAGAGTGTAGATATTGGTGCTGATGGAGGTGTTTTGAGTATGACTAGTGTCAGTAGGACCAACAGAGAATGTTGTGTTGGGGACTGAAAACAGTAGATTTAAGGTTTATTTAAGCTGTGAGAAAGTCCCGGCTCTCGATCAGTTATGCCAGTACTGTGGCTACTTACAGTGTTATCAGATTGGACTGTTTTCTAACCATCTGAGCTACTTTTGTTATTTAATTGGGCAGCTTTTGCAGAGATTGTGATCATTTGGGCTACTTTATGTGCCATTTGGGACATTTCCACCAACAAAACGTTAGAATATCTTCCAATAAATATGCTACTCCTCTTGTGTAAGTGGTATGATGGAGATTGACAGGTTTGTTACACCTAAATTGAAACTTATTTTCCTATTCAAATTATGATTCTGTCATGGCCCTGTCATAGAAGACTTTTACAAGGCTATGAGTGAAAGCTTTTAACGTTTAATATTTACCTCGTTCCAGACTGAAAACTTGTGGGGACTGTGTGTTCCCATCTTTTTGTGCCATGTACACTACTTTGAATTGTGATGCATCTAACAGTTTTTGTATTTATTGTGCTATGTCTAAATTAAATTTGACTTACTTATCTTATGACTCTATTGCCTTTCCAGCATAAGGGTCACCCCACAGCATATACAGAATCTCTTTGGCCTATCAGAGGGCCCTACTCTTGCTTAGGAGTGGAAGAGTGACAGGTTTGGGAAACCTGATTTTACCCAGGTCCAGTTTTAAAAAACAAAGTGGCTTTTCAGAGAGTAATGTCAGGCAATGTCATGTGTGTAAACTTAAAGGTTTAGCTATGTGGTGGAATATAGTAACTCAGAGTGTTTTATGTGTATTCATTGAAGACTACTTAACCCTTGTGTTGCCCTGTACGTTGGTGATGTAAATTAATAAAGAACGTCAACCGCACTGTGTATGAAATTCTTTTGGGGGCGGGGGGGGGATGATGCCGGGGAGAGGGAGGGAGAGAGAGGGAGAGAGAGAGAGAAGGCAAGCAGCGGCATTCTACATGGGAGGATCCGGGTCATTATGACCCACAGGGCAAGCACAGGCTGCATTCTACTGCAGGGAGAGGGAGAGAGATGGCGGGTCATTATGACCCGAAGGGCAAGCAGCAGCAGTCCTTTTTTTGTACATCAGGGGGAGAGTGATGGCAGGTCATTATGACCCACAGGGCAAGCACAGGCTGCAGTATTTGTGTACATCAGGGAGAGGGAGAGAGATGGCGGGTCATTATGACCCGAAGGGCAAGCAGCAGCAGTCTTTTTTTTTGTACATCAGGGGGAGAGTGATGGCGGGTCATTGTCACCCACAGGCTGCATTCTACTGCAGGGAGAGGGAGTGAGAGACAGAGAGAGATGGCAGGTCATTGTGACCCGAAGGACAAGCAAGTGGTGGCATTATTGGGGGGGAGAGAGGGATCACCCATAGGGCAAGATGCAGTCTACATGGGGGATGGGGGGCGGCGGCATTATTTGTGTGCATCAGGGGAGGGGGAGAGGGAGAGAGAAAGGGAGAGGGTTCACAGTGACCCAAAAGGCGACACAAGGGTTAAGATTTCTTCACAAATGCATGTTACAAAGTGTAAAAGACCATTTTAAGCTTCTCTCACCGTGTTCTGTTCATTTTGTTAAAACCTCATTGTTTACTTAACATTTCTTCACAAATGCATGTTACAAAGTGTAAAAGACCCTTTTAAGCTTCTCTCGCTGTGTTCTGTTCATTTTGTTAAAAACTCATTGTTTTGTTAACATTTCTTCACAAATGCACATTAGAATGTATAAAAGACCATTTTAACTTTTGTGTCACCTTTCGGGTCACTGTGACCCCTCTCTCTCTCTCTCTCTCTCCCCGATGTACAAAAGGACTACATCTGCACTGTCCTGTGGGTCATAATGACCCGCCATCACTCTCCCCCTGTGCACTGTCCTGTGGGTCATAATGACCCAGATCCTCCGATGTATAAATACACTGCCGCTGATTGCCCTGCGTGGGTCATAATGACCCGTCATCTCTCTGTCTCTCTCTCCCCCTGCTGTACAAAGAAAATGCTGCAGCTGCATCTCCCTCTGCTGTAGAATGCAGCCTGTGCACTGTCCTGTGGGTCATAATGACCCAGATCCTCCGATGTATAAAAAAAGTGCAGCTGCTGCTTGTCCTGTGGGTCATAATGACCCGCCATCACTCTCCCCCTGATGCACAAAAAAAGGACTGCTGCTGCTTGCAATTCGGGTCATTATGACCCACCATCCTCCAATGTACAAAAACACTGCTGCTGTTTGCCCTTCGAGTCATAATGACCCGAGGCCTCCGATGCACAAAAACACTGTTGCTGCTTGTCCTTCGGGTCATAATGACCCGAGTCCTCCGATGTACAAAAAAGAGGACTGATGCTGCTTGTCCTTCGGATCATAATGACCCGAATCCTCCAAAAAAAGGACTGCTGCTGC
Source organism: Gadopsis marmoratus (assembly GCA_036023855.1). Lineage (NCBI taxonomy): Eukaryota > Metazoa > Chordata > Actinopteri > Centrarchiformes > Percichthyidae > Gadopsis > Gadopsis marmoratus. The sequence goes on along the minus strand of JAVQJF010017754.1, from coordinate 1,095 downwards.
TTGACCTTTGGGTTATAATGACCCTGTGAATCCTCCGATGTACAACAGCACCGCTGCTGCTTGCCCTGTGGGTCATAATGACCCGCCATCCTCCGATGTACAAAAACTTTTGGGTTATAATGACCCTGTGAATCCTCCATTGTACAACAGCACCGCTGCTGCTTGCCCTTCGGGTTATAATGACCCGCCATCCTCCAAAAATAACACTGCTGCTGCTTGTCCTTCAGGTCACAATGACCCAAGTCCTCCAGAAAAAACACTGCTGCTGCTTGCCCTTCGAGTCATAATGACCCGGATCCTCCGATGTAGAATGCCGCTGCTTGCCCTGTGGGTCATAATGACCCGAATCCTCCCATGTAGAATGCTTGCCCTCTCTCTCCCTCTCCCTCCCTCTCCCAGGCATCATCCCTCCTCCGCCCTCCAAGAACTTCATACACAGTGCGGTTGACGTTCTTTATTCATTTACATCACCAACGTACAGGCCGACACAAGGGTTAAGCTTCTCTCGCCCTGTTCTGTTTATTTTGTTAAAAACTCATTGAATTATTAACATTTCTTCACAACTGCATGTTACAAAGTGTAAAGAAAAAAAGTGTGAATAAATGTTAATAATTCAAAGAGTTTTCATGAAAATGAGCAGAACAGTGCGAGAGAAGCTTAAAATGGTCTTTTACACATTCTAAAATGCATTTGTGAAGAAAAGTTAATAATTCAATGAGTTTACATCAAAATGAGCAGAACAGGTCAGAAGAAGCTTAAAATGGGCTTTTATACATTGTAACATGCATTTGTGAAGAAATGTTAATAAAACATAAAGTTTTCATCAAAATGAGCAGAATAGGATGAGAGAAGCTTAAAATGGTCTTTTACACTTTGTAACATGCATTTGTGAAGAAATGTTAATAATTCAATGAGTTATTAACAAAATGAGCAGAATAGGATGAGAGAAGCTTAAAATGGTCTTTTACACTTTGTAACATGCATTTGTGAAGAAATGTTAATAATTCAATGAGTTTTCAACAAAATGAGCAGAATAGGATGAGAGAAGCTTAAAATGGGCCTTTATACATTCTGACATGCATTTGTGAAGAAATG
>JAVQJF010017750.1:0-28381 GCA_036023855.1 Gadopsis marmoratus | reverse complement strand
AATAATATTAGATCTACAGTAATGATACATATTAGACACAATATATAATACATATATTACTTAGTGATGTCATTTCTATGAATGAATAAATTATAAACAAATGTATTTTTTAAATCATTACTTATTTTAGTGTCAGCCATTACTGTAAGCAATTACCATTAGTATTATTATTATTATTATTATTAGCGTAAACGTATTGTGTATTACAGCTAAGAAATTATATTGCAGGTCTTACTTCAATTTGTCTTAATACAACTTTATTATTTATAGACAGAAAGAAAACCTTTATTTACACTATTAGTATGATCATTATATCATTATTTTCTAAAAACAGTTTTAACATTGCGTATTACATCTACAATTATAATAGAGATGTTTCCTCAAAGTACATAATGAATACAAAAAAAATGTATTATACAGTATTAGCATTACCATTATTATTACAAAAACAATATTAGCATAATTAGCATTGCATCTAAAATATTAGTGCACATAAACTGCATAAAAACAAATCAATTATTCAATACAGGTATAAATATATTAATAAAACATATTTATTTTTTATATTAATAGCAATACCATTATTATTAGCATCGTTATTGATAGCATTGCCAGCTATATATTAAAATTATGTCTTTTAAATCATTGTGGATTCAATCTAACATAAAAATGCAGATTTAAACTGTGCAACAAATATAAGTTCAAATTTTTATAACAAATGTATTTGACCTTGTTCAATATTATCATTAGTATAAGCATAACTATTATTGGCATTGCTTAAGCTCAAGCATTGTATCCTATTATTGCAGTAAACTCTGCTTTTAATAAAACTTTTTTTTGGTATTGGTTTTCTGAATATATATACATATAGATCGGAGCATTTTGGCTTATTTCTTAGACGACTTGCAGCCAAGTTGTCTAGTTTGCACAGACAGAGCGGTAGATGTAGCATGACAGGTATCAGACGGACCTGAACTCTAACAGGAGGATGTGCATGGTGAGTGATTCCTTTCTTTCTGTGCTCCGATGAGGCCGGCTGATGAATAATAAGTGACCGTTTTACTCCTGACCACTCGGATCGACTTTGATTCACAGCACAGGGACTGTTTCGCTGAAAGCAATTTCAAAGAGGGAGTTTGTGTGGCTGTGCATCTGTATCTCTGCCATCTTGATTATTTGTGTGTGTGTCAGAGCATAAGGCAGGTGTATCGAGGTGTGATTACTGAACGCTGGGCAGGATGCCACTGGGTTTACTCTTCCTGCTCTGCTTTAATTAAGATTTGTCTGCATGAGCAACCTTGACCTGATCAGCTGGGAAACAACACACACACACACACCGTCCTATAGCTGCAGATGGGTTTTCTGTCCATAAATATTAAATCTCAGATTAGATTAGATCTCTTTCTCACCTCATTTATTGGTTCCCTCTGTGCTCTCAAATTTAAAATCAAAAGTGATGGATAACTGATAAATCTGCAATTTAAGATTCACTTTCTTCAAATAACAGTATACAGTGATTACATTTAAAAAGGGTGATTCACCCAAATTGAAAAACTGTATTTTCTCACCTTCCTGCCGTGGTTTTGGGCCATGCATTCACTGTCAACAGTCTTCATGGGCACTATTTAAACTGAAAACTGTTGACAGGGAGGTCTGTGATGAACAGGAACGTTATTTACACTTTGTCATTGCTGTAACTAAATTCCATGGGCTGGAGGCAGCGACCTCAGAGACAGCGCCACACAGAGGCCATGTCCTTGGTTTACACATACTGTATATTGCACATGTTGATTTTTTAAAAGCCAGTTCTGCTGACCGAACAGTCTGGCTTATGCTAGAGGGGCAGCGTTACTTCTAATTGCCACTGTTATATATTTTATTCTATTTGAGTGAGAAGCCTCTCAGTTTCTGACCTGCTTCTCTTTTAATTAGCTGTTTGCTTGGAACGCAGTTTTTTATGCACAAGTACTGTTTTCATTCAAACTAAATTCAAGCTGCCATCAACAAAGCACAAACACTTCCTGCACAGATGTTCCACGAGCCTTTCACGCCTGCTGTACCCAGTAGGCTGTTAATGTAAAAGATCTGCAGAGGAGCGATTATTATAAAAGAGAAACTGGGTGTGTGTACGACTTAAGTCTGTTGTTGTTCTGATCGAATTGCTTCCCGTTTGTGAATTTGGCTGAATTTCGGTGTATTTTCAATGTGAAAAATCTTGTTCAGTTTTGCATTTCATCCCCCCCCCTCAGCTGCCTGTGGCGGTTTGATCAGGAACGTCACAGTTGGTCGCGTCGTGTCTCCTGGTTTTCCCAGCAACTACAGCAGCAACCTGACCTGCCACTGGCTGCTGGAGGCCCCTGAGGGCCACAGACTGCACATCCACTTTGAGAAGGTGGCGCTGGCTGAGGATGATGATCGGTAAGCAGGACTGTCAGCTTTTCTACGAGGATGTTGGACCAGTGTTTTACTTTGACGTCATTTCATTTTTCAGCATTGAAGCACTTCTGAAATGTAAATCTTCATCTAAAGCGACTGTTAAATTAGTCGCCAATTAAAAACCATCTGATTTGACCCTTTGACCCCCAGCGTTGTATCAAACATGGCACCACAGATCCAGTCTGTGGACGCGATCAAACGTTTCTACAAAAATATGTATTCCATCAGAATAATTAGCTGTTCCATGTCTGAAGTGTTGATCAGCTTGACCATTTCTAATGCATTTTCATGTTCATTCAAATCTATAATCCATAACTGGAATCTCTGAACACACTTTAGCCTTTAAACCTAATTTATTACTGTGACTGAGACTTCGCCATTAACATTTCGTGTTGCATTAGAATGGCAGCATCAGCTTTTGAAAGACTTCCCATTGTTTCATCTTAATGAATATATTCAGTAACAACAGGACTTGAAATTATTTTTCTTCTGAAATGTCTGTGTCTCTTCACACGGAACTTTAAACCAGTGGTTTTATGTTCTAAGGTGAGCTGGACCGGACTTCTTGCACCATAGCCTGTAAATAACATTCAATGTTTTCAGATTTTACTGATTTTCAATAAAAAGACACCCAGATATGGTCAAAAGAGAAGAGCGGTTTAAAGTCATTTCCAGTTGATTTATAAGTTCCTGGGTTTATGATAAATATGTAGTGTGTGTCATGAATTGCTCCCTGTTTGGTTCTTGCACGTGCACAACCATGCACATCCAATGTGATCCGATGGCTTCACACGATATGATGGAAACGCAGCGATGCAGCAGGGAAGAAGACTGCAGGCTAGTAAACATGGACAACGCAGCATTTAAAATATATAAATATAATCAGATTATGTTACACCTCAAGTCATTACATAGTGTGTTTACCAGGAAACTCCACATGGGAGCTTGACAATATAGAACGATTGTGTTAAAAAAACATTTTTGCCTATATTTTTGCATTGATACATATTTTAGATATAATCCTGTTTTCAATAGGAAGAATCCATGAATTCCTAGATTTCAGTAAAATAAGAAAATACTTAAATTCAGTTTCATTTATATAAAATAAATACAATGAAATGAAAAGGTTTTATGCTACTCAGTTGAGCTCAGTTTAATAGTTTAATTTACTTTTCAACCCTTCTTTATTCAGGGAGCCTAGCTGTGTTTTTCAGAACATCCTGCTCACACTCACACAGTGACACACATTTACACCTGGAAGCCACCCAGTGCAGCCACAGTCCAACCTAGTGGCCACTGAGCAGTTGGGGTTTAGATGCCTGGCTCAAGGGCCACCGGTGGTGGTAATGAGGGAGCGACAAGTGCTGGTCTTTGACTTCACCCACCCAGACTTCACCAAGCTGTGTTGTCCCCACTGCTGCACCATTTCTTTCGTTCTCAAACTACGTCATAATTTCAAGTACCAAGAAGTTCATCTAAAGATATTCACAGTGACAAACCAAGAGAAAGATAAAAGCTCTAGAAAATGATCATGACAACGGTCTAAACAGATGACCTTTTCATAATACCAGTGTAACTGCTCGTAGTTCATGCTCTGTTAACATTGATTCACTACCTTCCTCTTTTCTCATGAACGTTCCTTCACTTATGTTCAATCATCAGGCCTCTCGTGCTTTGTACCTTCTGCTTTGTCCCTGTAAGAGCATTATTTCTGCCGAGTCCGCAGGGGAACAACTGGCTGTCAGTGCCGCTGATGGGGCGGACAGTACACTGTCATCTTAGCAGCATGGGGCTCTCATTACAGAGGACTGACAGAGAGTCACAGGGGGGAAACTAGCTGAATAATCCATTTTGTATACCAGCCAATAGCTGATCTGGCCTATTCTTACACTCCTGTTAGAAATATAGACCTCAGAGATATAAAGAGACGTCTGGACAGCTCTGAGGAAACTGAAAAGATCAGAGAGAAGTGATGACAAGGAGAAGGTAGAGACTTGGCACAGTGTAAAAGCTGGTAGTGTAATGAGCCGAGGTCTGCTGGCTTTTCAAAGACAAGAATTTCTGCATTTTTGGTCATTCTATACATATTCTATTCAATGACTTTGGCAATTAGGGTTGCAAGCTTGATCAAACAAACATCACCAGAAGACACCAAAATCATCAGCATGTCATTGATGGATTACTAGCTCCACCAATACATGCACCAGTTTAGCATTTAGCCAGATCCAGATCCAGAGCTGAGCTACTACTTCTGTTTTGGCTCAAAGGAGACGGAGAGTAGCTCATGTCTGCCGACATCACTGGACTTAGCTCTTTTTTAAATAGAGTTGCTAAGTGACACAGATGGCAACAGTAGTTCACACAGTATGTAACAAAATAATCTGATTTATTAGCAACTTATTAGCAATTTCAGTGCTTCTAGCTGCTTCTAATGGTCTTCATTACTGAATGGAACTGTGTTATCACATTACCCAAGTATGAAAAATTGGATCACGTGATAACTCATTCATTGGACAGTGTTGGTGATGCCATTCGGCATCATTAACACTACATGGAACCACGTGGTCACATTGGGAACTGATACCAAGTCATTACACGCCTTACATGTTCATGTATCTTCCCTGGTGATGACAAAGACATCAAAGAATGAACTAGTTCTGAGCATTAATAAAATAGACTGCAACTGAAATGTGTGTATCATGAATAGTGATGAACAGATTGAAACAGTAGAAAAAAGAGGCATTTCCCAAAGTAGCACATGCTCAGTAGTACACCTCTGTTGTAGATCCTTTTCACTTTCTGATGAATCACGAAAAATCCCTGCTGGCACGAACATGTTATTATGATTTCCAAATGATCCTCATACTTGTAAAGGAGACGACTTTCTTAACATCTCGGATTTACTCGTAGTAGATCACACGTGTGCTACGTGGCTCCAGACTAACTCTTTTCACCACCGTCCCAGAACCACTGAAGAACAATTATAACTGTTCCGAATTGAGTGTAAGCCGGGCCGAAATCAAAATGTTGTTTCTTTACATTGTTAGTATCATCTCTAGTTGAGGGGTTAGGGTAGGGTAGGGTGGGGTAGGGTGGTGTGGTGTGGTGTGGCGCAGCAGGTTAAGCTGTGGACTTTCAACCCTGGGGTTGTCTGTTTGAATCCAGCTCCCGGCCATAGTCAGTCAGCTGTGGTTCCAGAATTAGAGCTGTTGACCTTCATCTCTCTGGAGTTGTTGGGTCGGGGTTCTGATTCCAGCTCCTAGGCAAGACACTGAATCCTAAGTTGCCCCTGGTTCACTGGACTTGGTGGCCACAGAAGGCTGACCGTCAGAAGAAGGATGGCTGGATGGGTCAAAAGCAGAGGATAAACTGTAACGTGTACTGTTTGTTTGAGCATTGTTCTCTGTATATGTGTATCGCGATTGACCATTATTATTCATTCATTATTCATTCATTAACCAGACTGCTTATCCCGAAGGGTCGCAGGGGGGGGCTGGAGCCAATCGCAGCTAACATTGGGCGAGAGGCAGGAAACACCCTGGACTGGTCGCCAGTCAATCGCAGGGCAGACAAACAGACATTTAGGGGACACACACACCACATTCATACACTGATGGGGACACAGTTGCCATGCTTTAGGGCTTTAAAATGTGTACATCATATGACATCTTCTACCCTTAAACTCTCTTCTGAATAAGGGAAAAAATATATATATATATTGTGCAAGGACAAAAAAAGAAGACACGTCCTCTAAGTAACCTCATCTGCCATCTCCCCCATCTGATTATTAATACTGTTGAACATTTACAAAGGTTCTTCTGCTCCAAACTTTGTGCAAAATCATCGATTTTTTGATTTTCACACTCTCCTGTGTGGCATCATCTGAAGGGCACCTTCCCTGGACTTGAGTGAGCGATGGTGTCCTTGAGCTTGTGTGTGTTTTTTTATGTGTGTGTCATACACATGGATTGGCATCTTTCCCCTTACTGCTGGCAACCCTTCAGCATGTTAGGGGAATGGACGGGGGTGCCACTGGAGAATGATAAAGTAGTCGCAAGACAGGTCAGTACATTCATTAACACCATAGCAATATTTGTTAATAAATACAGCTTGCTTTGGCAAGGACTTGGCAAAGTAGAATCTCATGTACGTCTGCGTGTTGTTCAGAGGCCATCCTCTTGAAGTACATGCTGGAGGGTTAGCTTCTGCATTATTTTGATGGTTGAAAATAAAAATTTGTATTATTCAGGCATCTTTAAATAATACAGTTACTTAAATAGAAATCTGTACATTTGTTTCTGTGAACTGGTGCTGAGGGCTCGGCTTCATCAGGGGTGAGCATGAGCAAAGGCACAGTTTATGGGATTTCTAAAGGAGGCGTCCAAGAGCTTCACACAATCTCCAAGACAGCACTGAGAGGCAGGAGCGAGGAGAGAAAGAGGGAGGGAGCAAAGGAGGAAGATAGAAACAGTCAGGCACTCGGACAGCAGGTGAGTGTGTGAAGGCAGGGCATGACAGATGCTTCTGTCAGCGTTCCAACAGTCGCCGCTTTGTGGGAGCAGCGCAGATGCCTCCTCTCCCTCTCCCTCTCCCTCCATGCCTTCCTTCCCTCTCATCAGTCCACCCCCCCTCCCCTTTTTCCTCTCGACAGGCAGTGATGTGGGGATAACAAGACAGGAGCAGTCCTCTCAGCAGTAAAGTGACCACACTGGCACAGTACTACATGTGGACGGGGGAGAGGGTGAGGTGATGGAGAGGTCCAGGCCTGCGCCCAAGGCTTGAGGAGGTCTCAGCAGCAGTGGGGGTGTAAGTTATAAATGTGGGGGTCAGTGCGTGAGGACAGGGGAAGGGCTCTCTCTCAGAGCTGTAGGAACCAGCTGAGACATGGGGTCCATGGCGATCCTGCCTGTGAGGAAAGCAGATGTTTTCACTCGGGGGTGTGCCAAGTTTGCAGAGCAACCTTCAGCTGCTTGGAGGTCAGGTCTTAATAAGGGGGCTGGGCACGGGACATTTCGGAGGCAAATGCTTCAACTTTGATACAACAACATATTAATTATGACGGTAGACCATAGGGCAGAGGGTTGTAACAGAACATCCCACCCCACTGGTTTGGAGCCTCCATCAGGCTGACATTAGCCAAGGCTGGCTGGCAGAGCTAATGCTGTCCCAGCACTAGCCCTCTTTTTCAACCAGACCTCACTGATGTAGAGGCAGCAATTTGGACTGGTTTAAGCACAACTGGCTACTGTTTGAGGCTTATTTGCATTAGAATCCAAACCTTAGTGTTTAAAGCTCTATTAAAGCTTCCCTAATCAATGTTTCCAGTCAGCAATGGATCAGATGACTATATATAATGTGAATTATGAACCGACTGCATTTCTCCTCAGGTACATAAAGCTTTTCAGTGCGTTTCGTTGTTTTGATTTTACCGCCCCTAAACTTTGTTGTTTCGGTTTATTCTCACGGCTCTTATTTCCATTGATTTCATGCGCAGCAGACAGCGGTGTTCAGTAAAAAGAAAATAAATCAACTCTGATAAACCCACTTTATGTTACCTGCCTAGCACCAGCGTGACCAGACAAAGTTCACGGCTCAAGCTGGTGAACACGGCGCCGCATTTAGCCACTAAAAGCCAGACGATTTCCTAAGGGGGGTTGGTAGAGACCAAAAACAGAGCTAAAAGCAAAGTCAATATTGGACTTCCATTCACACCGTTGTTCACACCAGAAACACAACTTCAATCAAATGATAATGTTGCTCCGTACCTTCTGGATGTGTAAATAGGCAGCTGTTATCACTAACATGATATTCAGAAGAACTTTATAAGGTGATAATATGTCAACATTGTGTTTACAGCTTGTTATGCTGCCCCCAAGTTGCAAAAGAAAATCAATTATTGCAGGTTTACGCACACACGTGTTTTTTTTACCTACGTTACCTTATTGTTTTGGTCAGTCTGAGAACTCCAATTAAAATGGCTTTTACCAAACCCTGCATGCAAATTGTGGGAACCAGTTCCAGCAAACAAGCTGCCACAAGCCAACTGTATGATGCCTGCGCTGCATGAAATGGCAGAGAGCCAAAGTGAATGAATATCTGGTGAAGAAAGTCGAACATCCAAAAGCCAAAGCGACCCAGATAATTTTTTCAGGAGCTAAAAAGTGAGTGAATATTGGGCTGATGTTCGACAGGTGGTGAGAAAGAGGAGTGGGATGCTGTTGTTGCTCTGTTACTGCTTAATAAGTTAAGTAACTGTTTACTGTCACGTTGTCCAAAAGCATTTGACTATGTTTCTCTAAATTTGCCAACATCTTCTTCAGTTCTGCTGTTGTACTACGTGCGTTGACAAAAGGACATTTTGAAAAGCTGTGAGGCTGCATGAAATAGGACAATTAGTTTCATCATGGAGCCACAACGATTACACAAAAAAAGTGATCCTAAGACTTTATCACTTCCCAGCCCGATGAGTTAAGAAGGGAGTTTCACCTCATCTCAACCTTTGCATTGATTTTTGAGAGAGTGGGAGATCTGGGGATTACTTTGGAGAGCAGCAATGAAGACCCAGCTTATTGGGTCTTTTTTGTATTTGGCAAATGGGCTTGACAAAGATGGAGGAGACAAAATCTAGGGCTTACAGCTGCGGCACCCAATCGGGGGAACTTGAAAGCAGCGCTGGGATGGGAAGCTGGGAGAGAGGGTTCCTCATTTAGGAGTGGTGCATTTGGACAGGGGGCATGGGGAAATGCTTAAAGTAAACCACAGAGGCCGTAACAATCGTCAAGGAATTGAGACGTTTTAAACCTTTAACGGGGGACTGTGATCAAAGCGGCAGCGGATCCTCACTTGAGTGTGAAAGCGGAACCGGGAGGAACAGAGGGGATTGTGGGGGATCACGGCAGGTTGAAAACGTAAAATCAGCACATTAGATTTATAAGGGCGTCAGAATATAGGATGATCGGGGGATCATTGGACCCATGGGGAACCAAAGAGAATCCAGTACGTACCAAGCTGAGCGGAGGAAAAATGAGGCCATTGCTGACAGAAAGCCTCCCTTATCAAAGATGCAGCTAGAGTGGGAAGAATGTTGCTCAATTCCCATAGAAAATAACTTCATACACCGGTCTGGCTTGAAAACTGTAAAAGTATCTTTAAGCATATGATGACATTTGCACATAAATCTAATGCCACCGCGTACTTTCCTGCTGAGTCAAATTACAAATGAGCAGCTTTCATCATATCAAACTTTTCTCGCTCAAGTTCAAATGCAAAGTCATTTCCATCCATTTCAAGTTATATATATATATTTATAGAGAGAGAGAGAGAGAGACACCTACATAACAGTTGATCCTTAAACCTATATGCCATATTCTATGATCTGATGCCTACCAGGTCCAGGTATGGACCTCACGTCTCCTTCCCCTTTTTAACCCCACCTCAAACAGAGCACAAATTAGTCAGCCCCCCCCCTTGCTGCAGTCTCTCCCAGTCGCAGGGCTAATTCAGAGGAGCACTAGCCTTGGGTAGCAGGGGTTCTCGCTATGCTGAATTATAAATCAAAGAGCACTTACATGAAACCACTTGCTAATTACATGTTCACTTCTCTCCCTCTTCTCTTTACCATGTCACTTTATGCAGGCTATGATCACTGGGAGGTAGTGGAAGGTACAGAAACCCGTAACTGGCTTTGGGATAATCATGCCTAAGTAACCGGGCGAAGATGATAGCAATTATTTTCCTGTGATTAACATGTGCTACACTGATGTTAATGCCCACCACTTTCTCACACTTTGGGCTCTGTCCTTGATGTGTTCTCCCCAGCTAATACACCCAGAATAGAGGACAAACTGAGCTCTTGCTTCTCATCTCTTCTGTACCTTCAGCTTAAGATATTTTTATCTGCAAAATCCCTCCTCTCCTGCACTGTATTTGTGACTTCCTCATCCCTTTCATGTCCTCTGAGTGTCATTCTCCACCCCCGCCCCCGTCTGCAAGGCAAACCAATTTATCACCGGCCAAAGGAGGGCCTTCACTTTGTCTGTATTCGTGGCTCTCCCTCCATAAGCTGCTCTCCTAATGAAAGGGGGTGCTGCGTCCCGGCCAGTCCACGGAGACTTGAGGGGGCAAGAAGTCCAGTTCCAAGCCCAACTTGGGGAAGTAATTACCCCTCTGGTGGACTGCTGAGAGGAGACTCTCCAGTCGGCCAGAGCAACTCTAACACCGTGTGTGGACTTTCACTTATGGGCCCTGTGGCCTGGCCCCCATCGTTAGGGAGGCCCTGAAGCTGGATGTCATATGACCCGGACGGGGGTGATGCAAAGGGGTCGACTCAGCACGCCTTGGCCCGGCTAGCCGGTATTGGCGAAAGGATCGGAGGACTGGTGCCAAACTCAGCAGAGGAGAAGAGAAAATGGGGAGATGGAAGAGGAGGGGCTTTGACAGGAAGAGGAATGAACTGTCAGGAAGATATAAATAATGAGTGGAAAGCGGGCAGCGGGTGACCCGCGGCAGGGCTACCTCGTAGGGACAGTGACCGGCTGACCTCCAGGCTGGCTCTCACGGGGGCCACCCACTGGTCACCCACTTCTACAGTCACATCACACGAGAGGCTGAGTGTGGATGCCCAACATGACGGACTACACAGAAGCAGAGATCATGGTCACCAGCAGATGGCCTTTAAAGAAGAAATCCAGCGTTGATGAGCTCTGGCCAGAGGAGGAGCGTTAGGTCAAGGAATTGGAGCACAGACACACATTTTTAATTCAATTTGTGGTTCATATTTCACAAACCACTTTGATAGGCTTATGAGGACTTAGTCAATTCTTGCGAGTGATGAATGTAGCTAAGTACATTTGAGTACTGTATTGAAGTTCCAATGAGTGCTTCCACTGTATGCCACTTTACTTTCAGCATTACAGAATTTTACATACAAAACATATGAGTTTATGATGTATTGTTATACATTCAACCACCTGACAGTGTACGAAATTAGCTCCAACTCAACCAACTACAACAGTAAAATTATGTTTATACATTAATACACCAGAATTAATGATACACAGTTTTGATCCACATTGATACTTTATGTACATTTTTCAGATGCAGAAATATTTCCCTACTTTTACTTAAGTCACATTTTCAATGCTTATACTACTTATAATGGAGTATTTTTAAATTCCAGTATTGCTACTTTTACTAAAACAGATCATCTGAATACATCAATTGCCTCCTACTAATTTATTCTTTAAAAATGATCCTCTGAAGGGAACATGATTTCTTTTATTGTTTAGTATATCTCCTTTTGATTTCAAAAGAAATAAAAAAAAATCATTTCCAATATTCTCTACACCGAGAGAACGCCCAAAATCAGAAATCCTCAGATGAAAAATGACAGACTTCATGCAAACGATAACCTGATGTTTCTGGAACAGAGAGTCCATGAATTTAAGAGCTAACTTATCCTGAAAAAACTCGCTCTGGCTGTTTTTTCTCCATCCTGTACTTTTTTCGTCATGAATCAGTGTCTGAGTTTCTAATGTAATTTATTTCACTGAGATGCCTGGGATGCCCATCATTCTCTCTATCTGTTCCTGGTGGTATTGATCCTCCTCACTCACCAATTTGAGATCTGCCTCCACAGGAGCTGTTGCATCCATATCTGCACCACTGGACCAAACCCAGCATCTGTCCAGCCACAACAGCACTTCTTCGCTGATGGTATCAAATGAATTGTATTCTGGACTTGACTCTGTGGTCTCTAAACCACACTCAATTGATGAATAAAATGAACTTCACATTCACTTGTTACATTCTCCCATTAATGTGTTACACCATCTCCTAAAATGACGCAGTGCAATGTTACTGTTATATGATATGTCACAGTCCCTTACAAAGTAATATTTCTGAATAACTGTTCGTTCTGAATAACTGCGGTATCTCACTTACTATGTCTAAACTTTGTTTTATTACTTTAAATATGGTATATTCTGAAGTGGGTGCATTTAGCCTGTTGGCAAATAATGTTTCTTTTTTGTGATGATGGTATATGATGATGGTATATTTGTTACATCTACATATTGTTGCTATTATTTCTGATACGTAATTATTTTTCTTGTCTAATTGTCTGTGTTGCTTTGCTTTGATTATATTGTTTCATGACCTTCAGTCAACCCAATAAACCTTTTATATCATAAGTCTGGTGATTTTCTGTATTTTTGCACTGCAATAACAAATCCCAAGAAAACACCAAAACCAACAATGAATTCATCCTATGAATGAGTATTGTCTGTGTAGTTAAAGTCTTATATATCTTGTTCCTCTGTGCAATAAAAAAAAAATTAAAAGCACATTAATGCACTGGGTGACATGTTCCTTTTGAATCAATCTCATGTACACCATCCTGATACTGTAAATACTTATGTGAGCATCAAATGGGTATTAATCCGCAGCTGAAAATAGTCCCCAACAAATACACTACTTTCTCCTGTTTGAGTAACATTTCATCAAAAGTACAGTGCCCAACTGTTTTAGGTATTACTGAGTCTTTAAAAAAAAGTATTATATTCTTATGACATATTTTATAAGATTTCAATGAATTGGCTTTGGGTGGAGAGAAGCAGAAAGGCCAGGGAACGGAGAGACGGACAAATTCATACTTGGTTTTGGTATTTTGATGATATTTGTTAACAATAACAAAAGTATAGAATGTTGCCGCCCTTATCCTGTAACATCTAGCCCACTGTCATATAGATTTTCTTTCTTTTTTTGTGTATAAATGTCTTGGGTAAGTTTTATTTCTGAATATTGTCACTATTATTGTTTAAATCCTTAATATTCCTTTCCTTTGTTTCAAAACTTTTCTTAAGCATTAAAGCCAATTGAATTTGAATTTGAAATTGAAATGTTAATGCGGGATAGGATGTCGCCTCACATTTGGATTGCTCTCCTACCTTTAAAAAAAAAGAAATCTCTTTTGTAAGTTTCCTGACATTTCATTCACTGAAAAAGGACATGTCAGCAAAGAAGCAATTTAGGGGAACAGGCTGATTAATTAAATTTGAATGGTCACGGTGAGTAATCTGATTTCCTGTTGGATCAATGAAAGAGGATCCTGGAGAATTGTAGCATTAGTTTGGCTCACATTCATAGTCTTGATTAGACTGTTATTTGTGGTCTGAAGGGGGCCCGTGGGAAACAGTGGCTCACTACTTTAAGAAAAGGTGACCCAGTTGAGAAGTTTATGATTGGATGTGTGTGTGTGTGTGTGCGTGTGAGAGAGAGACAGAGTGTGTATGTGAATGGGGGCTCTGTGCACTCCTCCAAACACATCTTTGCCCAAGGCAGTCATATGAACCCTATCCCATAATAGTCAGGGTTCTGCCCTGAGGAGAGGTGACAGCAGGCCAGGCTGGAGTCGTCATGGCGATGGCCCATGTGGAAAGTCGATACTTGGTGAGAAGGGGAATTGAGGGGAGGCAGCAGAGCAAGGGTTGAAGGAAGAGCGGATCAATTTTGCTGTTTGATCTCGCACAGGCTCTGAATAAATGTATATTTTAAGATGTCTTTTTTTTTCTCTCTCTCTCTCTCTCTCTCTCTGCGCAAACATTGACATTCTTCATGTTGATTCTTAACTTTTGTGGATAGAGACTTGATTTTATCCAGCATCTTGGACTGGTTATTCCTGCAGTGGTTTTCCTGTACTTCTGCAGCCGGGCTAAGGTGGCTGTGAATGGGCAGGGCACTGAAGGCTGTGGCTACGACGCAGGCATGCTCCTCTTGGCCCGCTGCTGCACAAACACAGAGGGCAGCTATTCTGGCCAACATCCACCACCACCACCACCACCACAGACACACACGAACATGCCTCTTCATGACGTCCACACCCAGCCAAAGTCATCTGGACCCACACTAGACTGCTATCAAATTCTCTCCATCAGTGACTCCACACAGTCATAGATACTCTAAGGCACATTGTTTTTGGTGTGAACACTTACTTTACCTACTTCTGTGTTTCTTCAATGATGCAAGAATGACGCAAAATGCTCCAACACTTGGACAGCAGTGCCAAATACCAATGCACAAATGGTAAACAGTGTTGCGTTGGGTTGCGTTCGGCTCCGGCATTGCTATCAGACAAATTGTATGAATGTTGATGTTACACTAAAATACAAAAGGCCTCTTGGCCTTTTCACTTTCAGTATGGATGGTCTGAGGACAGAGGCATTTGGTTGTATTAGCTGTCACAAATGAATAATGAATATCAATATCGGTGGTCATGTGTATCAGCTCCATTGAAAGGGTCACTAGAAGCTTAGAATTACGTTCATACTTTTCCTGTCTGGGCATTAAATGGTACGTTTTTAATTCATAAAGACATTCATGGCCTATGGGCCAAGGGTCTGGGAGGATTTAGCCCATTTACAGCCCTCACTTTCTCCTCTTACTACATGGCTATCCATCCTATATATCCCCGCAGTCTTTCTTGTCCTTGATTTGGTTTAAATAACAGGCACTGCTGCCATAATTATGATTTTATCTCATTTCACATTGCTGGATTAAAGTGTTTCAAGGTTGGACAGATTGGAAATAAAGAGGGATTTGAGCGAGAGTGAACGAATAATGCTGAATGGACATTTGTCTAAATTATTTATTGTCTCTATGATATTAAAGCTATGTGGTGATTAGCAATTTAAATGTCTGGGGGGGGTTATTACGTTCTATATAGGGTATGTAAAAGCAAAAATAAAACTGCTACTTGTCAGGCCATGCCTCTGCAATGTGTGTTCAAAAAGCATATTTATTCTCTCATTGCTTCAGATGCATAAATGATGTAGTTGACTGGGTGTGAAACTGTTACTTTTTCTGAAATGCATGTGCTGCAACACTGCAATGCAAGATGCAGGAAATTACATAAGTTAAAGGAACACGAGATCCCAACAGTGGCCATGACCACGGCTCCTCTGCTCAGATTGTAGTTTTTAAAGTTCTAACATAAAATGATTCTCCACTGAGTTGCAACATAGATGAGTTGTCTACATAAATAATAAAAATATATAATTGAAAATAAATATGTATGTGTATATCATACATTTACTTACTTTAATATGACATTAAAGGCACAGTCCAATATGCCAAATGAATCGAAAAGGGAAACTTCAAAGAATGGAACCCATTAAAATGCTCCCTAATGGATTGGCAGGTCTTTTAATATATGGACTAACACTAACAACTAAATGGCCGTTGTGGTGAGATTGTTTTCTCAACTGCTGTTTCCAAGGTCAAGAATGAACTTTGAGCCTTATATTTAAGACAAAGGTTCTCAGAAAAAATGGAAATTAAAGCATATACAACCTTATGACAATTGAGAAAACTCCATCTAATGATGAAGATCATGCGATGTGATCAAAAGTTCCAGAACAGCTTCTAAAGGAACCTCGTGGTGAGATTGTTTATTCAGCAACTAAATCTTACTGTTTTTGGTTGGTTGAGGTGATGCTAATTGTAAGTATTTTAAACACCGTTTCATCTATAATGATACATCATATTTTATGCATATCTATCATATATGTTTTGTACATAAAAATCATTTTAAAGTAACTTGTTGTTAAATAAAAAGTAGAGGAGTAAAGAATACAAATTTTCCCTCTAAAATGTAGCAGAGTATAAAGTAGCTTAAAATGGAAACAGCAAATGTAAATACAAGTACCTTATATCTTTTCACCTCTAAATCAAACTTTTATATGTATTTGTTGTTTTAACTTAGATTTATATCACAAAAATTAAGGATTGGGCCTTTAATCTGTATTTCACTTTGTAAGTAATAAGACCTCCAGTGAGATGTGCATAAGTATGTATGTGTGTTTTATTCCACCAAAAGGCTTAAATCTCTTGTGAAATTGAATTTTAAAACGAGGTAATAAAACTGAATGATCCGCACATGGAGGAATATTTGACATACGGAGAGAACTGGGGTGCTTATGGGATTCCACTCTGTCAATATGGATCTTAATACCACTCAGCCTTTCCATTTTATGGAGCCTCAATGTGTATGTGTGTGTACGCATTCAGGTTTTTCCCCCATTCTGAGATGTACTTTTTATGAGTGTACTCTGTTTTGTATTCTACTGTTCGCAGCTTAGCGTGTGTGTGTATGTTTGTGTGCTTGTGTGTGTGTTCAGTATCCTCACAGGGACTGCAGTGGATCATAGTGTGCGACCTGCACCGGCCCTCGGCAGCATGACTGTGAGCTAATAACACAGCGGCGGGGCCTGTAGGACTGCCTGTGTGTCGGCCCCTGTGCACCGCGCTGCAGCTCTCCCCTCCCTGACCCGCTGACCTCGGCCTGAGCTAATGAGCAGGTAGGACGGCTGAGCTGGGGCCTTGCAGCAGCTGAGCTTCGCTCCGGGTTCCAGATGATGACATTCGTCCTCATCGCTGAAAGAATGTGGAGGACGCAACTCGGAGTGAATGTTTTACTCTCAGAATCACAGGAGGCTGCGAGAAAACATCACAAGAGCTTGCACACAGACTCACTGAGGACAGCCACATTAATAATTCACTAACATTAATTATGACATGGCCCGTGTCTCAGTTTGGTGCCATTGCTGAGGGCATGTTAATGTGACTATGTCTGTGAGGACCACCCCTTCGTTTTTTCTCTCTCCATCCTCCTCCCTTCGTGGCACCAGCCACTGCTACCAGCCAGCCACTGCCACAGGGACCTAATTAACACAACATAAATGATGAGATGCTGATAAAGCAGTCACTGGTGCCATCGCAGGGCAGCACGCTGCTGCGCTGGCTTCCACTGTCCACACAGCAGACCGACGTGGCCGACTGTGTTTACTTGGTAGAGTGAGTCTGTTTTGCTTGCTTGCTTGCAGAGATGTGGGAAAGAGCTCGCTGTGTGTGTGTGTGTGTGTGTTCATCTATATCTGGCCAACGCTACCTCAGTGAGGGTGTGATTAACTCGATCCTGGCTCTTCACTGAGGCTGTGCTAATTACTGCTCTACACATTTTAATAATTTCACTGCAGACCCGCCTTTCATCTTTCATTTTTCATTGTAGGTTTTATAATAGGTTGAAGGAATTTATTTTTACTACACAATGTGGAAAGCAGTGGTCACTTCTGAATATGAATCGTACAGAAGGCAGATAAAGATTTGGCTGTTTTTTAAATAGTTTGACATGTTGGGAAACGCAAAATACAGAGAGTTCTCATGTCTGTGCATTATTATTGTGTGACAACAAGGCTAAAGAAAGTCACTGCGTTCCCCCTGTAAAACAACAACTTTGTTTACACATAATTCTTACACTTTTTATAACGTTAGATTGCAAAAAACTTGAACATGTACTGTAAACACATATATACAGTAGGTATATGGCCTTCTGTACAATCACATCTTATCTTATCCATCTGGTATTTTCCCGGTGGGCTGACGTGCAAACTGAGCTTTTAAGAAGACAAACGCAGATGCAGACACGTGGCGTCAGCGGGAAGACGGGGACACCTGTGGGATCCTGACTCTCAGTGTGTGCAGCAAGCATTTTGTCACAGGTCAGTCAAACGTCAATGCGGCCGCCATGTTGGTTCCACTCACCTGCATTTAAATCGTCACAACTCGCTGAAGTTTCTACCGATTTTCAAGCGGTTTTGTTTGCTACAAATGCCAGACATGTATTTATGCTACGGGATAGTTAAGTGTGAGGTATCATATTAAAATGCTTTACCTTATGTAGATGGCGCTGTAACATTAATATTTCTATAATATTTAAGATGAATGTACCCTGTGTGATGTATTGCGGTTTTTTACTGCATGTAAAATTGCAGCCATGATGATGGAATTTTGTTTATTTAAATACTTAATAACAGAAAGATGTAATTACAATAAATGTAAAATAATAGTTAAAAAGTTAAGAAAATATCTGGCATCCTTCACAATTCTGTTTTTAATTACATTTATAGTGAAATGCTCACACTTTTTTAATTTACATTTTAAGTCACATGTAAAAAATGAGATATCTATCTATCTATCTATCTATCTATCTATCTATCTATCTATCTATCTATCTATCTATCTATCTATCAGTGGTTCAGCAGGGTTGTGCAGTTACACATTCTGATAAACCAGTATTTCAGCTTTGTACAACTGACAATAAAAGCACCAGGGAAATGACTGCATGAATATGCGAGAGAGCTGAACCAAATTTAGGTCTAATAATATTAATGTACAAACAGATTTGATGATTGATCATTATAATTTTAAGCATCTTACTGATTGATATATTACTTTGAGTAAATAAGAAAACCACTTTTATCTTTACCTGACATCATACTCATTATATGGCTCTTGTGTTTTTAGAGACTGGCCCTGTTGGTTCACATACATTATTATCAGGGGAGCACGAAGATAAGGGGTGGTGGGCCAAAATGCCGAGGTTGTTTATTTTGTCCCGGTCCAGCCCTGTATCCATCCAGCCTTATGTCCTCGATTTGCTGTGTAATATTGATATTAGCAAGTTTTCAAGCTATTGTCAAAACAACATTCACATGCTCGTGTGCTCCTGTCCATACTGGGCATGTGAATATTGTTTTAATATAGACTTTAAGAAATATGAGCTTATGCTTTAAATCCCCTATAACCTGCTGAAACACTTGTACGCTTGTGCTTTTCAGAAATATACACAAAATAATACATTTCCCATCATTATGCTTGTCAGCCCTTATTAACCCAGCAGCTGTCCGCGCAGATGTCGAACCTGTGTGCAGTGCTCACAATAGATGTCAAAACATAAACACAGCGTAATATTCAACTCGCACAATTTATTTTTCTTATTTGCCCCTATGGAGTATGCCAAGGTTGGCTGCTCGGGGTTTAAGGGGAGAAGATCAACCTGCTGATAAATCTCTGGCAGAACATGCAGTATGGCATCCAGTCCAGAGATGTATTAGCGCTTGTATTTATTTTGCACCTGTATTCTCCCCATTGTCCACCCTGCAACACACTGCAGGTAGATGGAAAGTGTGAGTTGTGTTCTTGGATTTTAATGAACAGTGAATATCTGTATTTGTGTGCATAGAGGGATACCCTCACCTACACAGGCAGGCGCTCGCACTCTTTGACAGTGAACAAGGATGACTCTCAAACATTGCGACAATAAGAAGGCCTTCAGCTAACACAAACCCCCCATCAGTCCCAGATGTTTGCTGTGTCATTAAACAAACACAAAAAATCCGCACTGGAAACATGATGGCATTTGTTCCTTTGTTGGTTTACTGCGCACAGTGAAGCAAAGCTATTGTAGGTCATTTCCTGTGAAGCTTGCCTTACTATCATGGTATGTTTGCATCCTCACAGTCCTCTTTCCATGTGTCCTTTTGGTGCCGCTTCAACTTGACCCCCCTGAAAACTGCTGTTGCTGTTGAGCTTTGCAGGTCCTATGGAAACATACAGTATTAGATTATTGAGTTACTGCAGGTTAGAATCCCTTACGAATGAAGAAATGGGAATTGCTGACTGGTAAAATTATGTCTCAAGTTATTTTTTTTTCTTCCCAGAGCCACTGCACTCCTCATTTAAACCTGCGTCATGCACATTTCATGTCTGTCAGGCCAGTGAAAATTCATTTCAGGATACAAACACAGAGGGATTGGGCCGATAATGTATTTTAGATATTGTAGAAAACTGTAGGCAATGTCTTGAGATGTAGTTGACAACAGAGGAGTTTGTCTCACAAGTGAACAAATACAAGGGAAGTGCAAGGCCTTGCATATACAGCTGCAAAAGTCAAGGAGCTGAGGAAATCATGAAAATACACACTCAGTGGCAACTTTAGAAGGTACACCTGTACAATGTAATACAATCCACTATTCTGCCATAGCTTATACCTTTACAAAGCTCATAATATTCATTTTTTGGTGACTGTG
Source organism: Gadopsis marmoratus (assembly GCA_036023855.1). NCBI lineage: Eukaryota > Metazoa > Chordata > Actinopteri > Centrarchiformes > Percichthyidae > Gadopsis > Gadopsis marmoratus. Next base: position 8,021 of record JAVQJF010017750.1, on the reverse strand, counting down.
TCAGAAAAATGTGTAACTTCAAATACATTTTTTAATGAGTCCATAGTTAAAGGTGGTGTATTATACTGAGAGGTGTTTCTATTTTTTTGTTGTCCTTCCTACTTGCATATATGACAGGAGCAGAATATTATAAACACCACCACAAACTCCACAAACATTATAGGCATCATAAAAGTAGACTTATGACAGAACACATGGTAGCTTGCTGCCATTGGTGTGTGAGTATGTGTGTAAATAGTTGAATAAGAGACAAAATTGTAAAGCACTTTGGATAAAAGCATTATATAAATGCAGTCATATATCATTTACAGTTCTACTGGATTGCACTGTCGGACTTTACAGGTGTAGCTAATAATGTGGCCACTTGGTGTATTTTGAAAGTTCACATTTTTGCAGAAATCTGTGTAACTGTTTTTTAAATAATTTATATTATGTACAGAATTATGGCAACAAATTATAAAAAAAAAATAATGGGTATGAGAAAATGAGTTATTTTTTAGCAGAAGCTATTCATGCATAACAGCCAGCTAAAAACTGCTGGCTGTGTGGCTTCAGAGTCCTCCCAAGGATGTGGGCAACTGTCCCAGAATGCAATGTGCCTGGGGCAGACCTGAGGTGACCCATCAGTGCTTCCTGTCAGCGACAGCAGGGAGCCAATCAAAGAGGGCGCAAAAAGGCTGACCCTTGGGTGAGACTGGCAGTGGATCAAAGCTCTGAAGTTGCTGAGAGCAGTGTGCATATAAGTACAAGACTTCACTCTTAAGTGTCCAGAGTTTTCAAAATGCATTTATATATATATACATATATTTTTTTTTTGCGTGGTTCCAGATCTCTGAGTTCTTGCGAACATCTCGTACAGACGGATAATACAAAATATATCTCAAAAGTAAACAAAAGTGTGATTGTCAAAGTAATCATTGCAGTTTAATTATATTAATATTATAATTATTATATTAAATAATCAATTAAATTTCTAATACTAGCATGTAAAATACTTTCTTCTTAAAACAAGCCTACAGCTAAAATTGTTTCTTCACGAAATTAAAATTTTTCCATTATGGAAAAAAATTACTCTTTTGGAGGGCGGACTGTGAATGGGAGCCTCATCTTCCTGTGTATAAAGCAGAAAAACTTCCATATAAACGGCAACAAGCTTGGCTGAGATTGATGCAGCTGTACACGTTGTTGTAAGTCAATTTACAGAAATAACAACTCTCAAATCAGCATTCTTCTTTGATTTACACGGCAAATGTGAACTTCTCGTAGCCACAGCTGCTGCAGCTTCTGTGTTGACAGAAAAATGAACAAAACGGGTCGAATATTTCAGGGTTTGCTGTTTAGTTATGGCAAAATAAAACCACAACAGATAACATGACCTCAACGTCAGGCTGACAAACAAAATGGCAATTTAGTTTGTTTGTCGGGGTATTTTAAGATAGTATGACAAAAATACACAAATCACTAAACATGGAGCATACCCCACCGCAATGAAGCCAAGACAAAAAGGCTTGGAATAACACATTTCTTGAATTAGCTGTAATTTCTGGTGCAGCGTGCTTTGTTTTTTTGTTTTTTTTGAGCCCAGAACAACACAATCATAATACTGAAGAAAGTCTCCATGAGTGCTGGGAGCAGGCTTGGGAGTATGCGGAGAGAAAAAAACAGACAGCGAGGTAGTGGTCGATAAATTAAGACAAGATGGGAATGGAAGTCTGGAGCCATCCGTTAACCTCCAGCAATTGAGGAGACAAACCTCAGCCGTAGTTAATGTAGACATGTTGGGGACCAGCAAAGAGAGGCAGTGGACTAAAACAACACTAAGGGCATGATAGCTAGTTCAGAGAAATAAAGTGAATGAAACGGTGGGCTAATGAGCCGTGAAAAGATGGAACCCACTGGCACCAACATCTCTGCCAGAAAAAGCAGCAAGTAAATAAAGTGGGGGTGAAAAAATAAACAAAGCCTATTCCAGCAGCTCATGGCTCTTGAGGAGAATCAGGCAGTGCTCAGGTAGCCTTGTTCTCTGTTTATCCGAGAACAACAGAGAAATGGGCCGAGGTGTGTTCCTCCAGGTGCACTGTGGGCATTGCCCACGGATGCGCTGTTTGATTTGCGCTCAGCCTTGCTGTTGTGCTTGTCTGTGGGCTCTTGACATGTGCACTGCCGCATGAATAATTGAGGCCTCGCACGCAGTCAGGGTCCAGCATGCACTGCTTGCTCTCTCTTTTTCGCTTTCCCTCAGTCCTCCTTTCTCCCCCTTCTCTCAACCTTCCCTAAGTCTCTTTGTCTCACTTTCCTTTGAACTGGTCTCAACAACCAGTCTTTGACAGACTCCGTCTTGAAGATGTTGTGACACTGTAGTTTTAGATGGGATTATAACTGAGCCAAATTGTGTGTTGCCCTGTCACCCGTTACTTGTATTTTCCAGTTAATTCCCTTGTGCTAAAAACCTGGTCTCACTTCTGATTTCATCCAGCCCCTCAACTTAAGTGACGTCTGTTTGTAGTGAATCTGTGACTCTTATCAGATATAGAGATAGTAAATTATTTCAATCTCAGAAACAATAGGCATCTGAAATGCAGCTATTTGATTAAAAGCGTATCAAAACATTTCAATATGGATTCCATATGTCCCCATAAATTATGTCCATGGCCTTGTTTAGTCCAATTTCTGCTGCTTTGACTGACACACACTGGCAGGCGCTCCAGTCAAGTCCATACTAGAGGTCTAAGCTGGAGTGTGAGATAAAGAGAAAAAAGCCATACCTGGGTCAGACTGTTGATGAAGACATGCTAAATCAATGAGAAAAGACTGGAGGAGATGAGAATATATGAGTGGTCTGTCTGTCTGTATCTCCCTCCCACTCTTTTTCTCCCTCCCCTCACTTTCTGCTTCATTCTCAGGCCAGTACAGTTATCAGCCCCAGCAGATAAACAAGCCTGGCTGCTAGATATAACTCCAATATGTGAAACTCAATCATAAACCTGCTGGGAATATGAACGGTGGAAAGAGGAAAATGAAAGCTGCCATGCCCACAGGGCAAAACCCAAGGTCCCTTTTGGCAAAGTAAAGCTCCCTCTCTTCCGTCTTTTCTATCACTTATTTATCTTAGAAAGTAAAAAAAAAACTTTAAAAAAATCACCATACAGCAAAGCCTTTTTTTTCTTTTTCCAAACTCCCTTTTAAATTTTTTGTGAACATGTTCTCACTAGTTTTTATACAATATAGCGGAGAATATGTGCTTGGTGTCTTCATTCTTGAGTTCAGGACACTGATAGCTGTAGGGTACATGTTTCTGAAGTCTTCTTCACTCTCCATCTTTTGCCAGTAGGATGTCTGTGATTTCCACTTGTCAGTGAGGGCCAGTCATGCAGAGGGGATGGGACCAGTGCATCAGAGGGAAAGAGAGAACTTTAAGAGAGAAAGGAAAAAAAAACAAGTGTGTGTGTGATGAAGGGGGGGGTACTAGCTTTGACTGGACTCACTCATGCTTTGACATTGACGGCCCTGGGAGAGGAGAATAGGACCGGCTACCCCAGAGGACCAGGGAGAGGGAGGGAGGGAGGGAGAGGGAGGGAGGGAGGGAGATAGAGGAGGGGGTGAACTGCCAGAGGCTGCTCTTGGCTTTGAAGTGGGTACTAGAAAGGGCTGAGGGTACTGTTAGCCCCCTTGAAGTGGTTTCAGCACTTGTCACTCTTTCGGGCATCGCCTAGAGCTGTGGACAGCTATGCTCTTTCAGGATGAGGTCCCACAATGGACTCTGCATCACTGATGCTCACCTTGATGTGGTGACTTGGATCAATAGTCGGACCAGTGAGCCACTGGCACCAGCATGTTGTGATGTTAAAAAAGTAGCCGAAGTGCTTCTCAATGCCTGTGCGCCGGGCAAGTGAGAGGAAGCAGTTCCTGTCGAGATCATCTCGGCAGCACACTGCGGGCTACAAAGTCCTGGAAAGCCACAATGGATCAAGCCATACAAAGCTGCTCTGTGGATGGATGACAATGATGGCGAAGCGGAAACATAACAGATCAAAATAACTTCAAGTCGCATTTGTGCATTTTTAGTTGTAGACGAAATTAATTGTCACCCTTACTGTAAACTTGTTAAGTCATAATTTACATGATAAAAAATGAATCCTTTAACCTGCAATGACACTTGAGGGCAGCAGAAACGAGCTGCAAACACGGCACTGACGTATTATCTGTCACTTTTTCTATAAAGTAGTTATGGCAAACATGTCAGCAGACAGTTGCCTATTTACACGTCCAGCAGATGCGGAGCAACATTAGCATTAATAAAGAGCCAAAGTCACGACGTCACGTCCGGGCCATAGCCTCTGTTCCGCTCGCTTTTGTATCTCAAAACAATCTCTCATTCATCACTTCTTTTATCAGGCGTTCTGGAAAAATACAGCATGTTTAGAGGATTATATTTCTATATTCTTGGACAAACTGGCAGCCACCACCCCGCTAACAACATCTACAGTTCAGTCCTCTCTGTCCTGCCGTTATTACAGACATGTCTGAAGTAGCCACAGCCCCCCGTCTTGCTCATGGATGGGTTTTCACTGTGAGCGACCCCCTTCACATACAAGTAGTCATGTGATCAAAAATGTTAAAATATTGATTTCATGTCACTTTAAATATTTGCTAATACTACTGTTTCTGTTTTTAAGGACAATCGTACTGATCAAAATATCCCTCTATAAAAACCTGTAACTTGGCTTTAGTAGCCCAGCTCAATAAATAGCCTGAAATACTCCTGCTCCCAAAGTACCCACTAAGTACTATTAGTATTTACTGCCTGTGTTTCCTCTGGCCCCACTTTTGGCCTCTCCTCTCCCCAATGATAGATTACATCCAAGACAGCCTATGACCGATGGATAGGGGGCACAATGCCTGAGCCTTTGGAGAAATATGTGCTTATGAAATCATAAATATTATCTCAAACACTAATTAGCATTAAGAGCGCTGGTGATTTTATTTATCAACTTTAGCAACAATTAATAACCACAGCCTTGAGAAGAGCACGAGGCAGATAGGCAGGACATGTTTGCCGTGTCAAGGCTGTAAACCCATTACACACATAGACTGATTGAGGCAGCCCCACTGGGGGAATAAGTAATTGTGCCTGAGAAATTTTAATTGCCCTGAAATGCATTCTAAATTACACTACCTTGTTTTCAGACAGAAGTAACATGACTGAGGGGCTGGGATAATGGTGGGGTGTCGTGGGTCTTGTAATGGGTTGCTAAACACCAGACGACCTTGCTTTTTTTTTCCTTTCTTCTTTTTTTCGTTAAACCGATTTTACCCTGTGCTTCTTATAAAGTGTAGAGTGAGGGTTCAGTGTTGAGGCCTGGAATGTACGTGCTCATGTTCAACATATAATGTTGCAAACTGTTTAATTTTAAGCTGAAAGCAATAGTGCGACATTTTGGGATATTAACAATTGGCTCTCTTGCCGAGAGCTAGATGTGAAGAATGATACTGCTTTTGTCCGGTAAATATGAAGCTACAGCCAACAGTCGGTTAGCTTAGCTTAGCATAAAGGATAGAAAAAGGGGGCAAACCGTTAGCCTAGATCTGTCCAAATAACAAAATCTACATCAGCACCTGTAAAGCTCACCAATTAAACGCATCATAGCTTGTGTTTTTTTAATCTGAGTGTAAAAACAACAGGTCCTAGTTTTCCTGCTAGCTCCAGCTTCATTTTAAACATAGGATTTTAATGATGTCTGTGTTACAAAGCCACAGAGACGAGCTAAGGTGAGGTAAGAAAACAGATGAACTATTTTGAATGAAATGCATAAAAATAAAATGAGAAAATAGAGGGGATGGCATTGCGAAGTTTGACAGATATGAGAGTGGTATCCATCCTCTCGTCAAATTCTTGGCAAGAAGTCAAATAAGCAACTGGTCCATTAGCAGTAACTGTTTAACCGCTGCACTAGCTGGAGACATTACCACTCTCCATGTATGAGATGCTTATTGGTCTGACACATACTGTACAGAACCTGGTTGGATGGAGGAGAGGAGATGAAGGGGATGGGTTAAGCACAGTTCGAGGATGAAGGGAGTGCGTTATCAAGGGGATACGGTGCTGCTGGTGGTGGGGCTACGGGCAGCCTAGTGGTCTCACTGCTAATTATCTTTATTGTGCTTCGCTGGCAGTTTTTCTGTGCGGGGCCTGTCGCTGGCGCTTGTGTGGGAAGCTCTCCAGAGCCCTCCTTACTGGTCCCCGGCTAATAACTGCTGCAGGATTCACTACACACTACGAGGTCGCAAGTCTCGACTCTGTCGTGTTTTTAATCCCTGTTGGATTCACTTCACAGCGAGGAATATGTGGGCAAGGACTGATTCTACCATTCATGCTACATGCTTGACAAGCAGTAGTTTGTAGCTTTTTGGGAGTTTGTTGAGGCTCACAGTGGAAGATGGACATCCAGAATGTAAACTCTAGATATGCCTTAGGCCTGCCGAGGTCTTCCCTGAAACAGTTAGGCCCCAAAAGGTGAGCCTCTGCCTCACCTGCTTCACATGCCAAACCTCCTACTCTGTGACTCTCACCCTCACTGTGGGGGGGCTTCTGCCTTGAAAAGTGAAGAGACCACTGGGCAAAAACCAAAAAGCTCTGACAGCTCTTATGCTGTAGGAGGCAACGGCTAGATGTTGTTTGTCTTTGCGATCCATGACAAGCACCGTGCTGAATTACCTTTTCATTCAAATGCTCACATGCACGCTCCGTGTCTGGTACTCACGGTGGAGTGCTCCGAGAGATCTCTGGTGATGTGTGTTTCTCTGAGATCTGTTTTAACCCTGTGGTTGTTGCAGGGAGTTGCATCACCTCAAAATATGTTTGTGAAATTCAAGAGGGGAAACCTATCCGATGGATGAAGATTGGACTGATGTGTTTGCAGAAAATCAGTAAACAACATTAATTTCATATGAATTAATAAGAAAGTAGGAAGTGGCAATTCTCACACGGGCGTCTTTTCAAGTGATACTCTTATCAAGCTGATAAACTTCTGAGGTAAAAGTAGGATATAATTCCAAGTTTTGAGCTGATGACTCAAAGTCATTTGACAGTATGAGCCCCTTCATTCCTAACTTATTTCATAAAATACATTTTGTGAAAGATGTACTGAGCAATTTGTCATTCTCTAGTTTTTGAGAGACCGTATTCAGACTGCATGCAGAGCTGTGAAACTCTGATAGGGGGGCTAGCCTGCCAACTCTGTAGCAAAGACCTCTCTACTGTACACTTCTACAGAATTAACACAGGAGCCAGTTGATCTTTGTCGCTTCAGGGGAAAACAGACACCACAAGCAAGGCCAGATGTAGTTTGAAAGCACCCTGAGATCATACACTGTCTTTAACATCAAAAAGGTGTCCACATGGATATTCTTAATGGGTTTAACTTGGATGAATTATTTAAATCTTCCCCCAATGCCTCTCTTTGGCAAGTGAATCCACAACGCACAAATGGTCATAGCTAAATGTTATCACTCTTCTAAATCTTTATTAGCCAGGTTTTCGGCGCAATCTGTCTTTGGAAAGTTGATCCAAGATTTCTAGAACTAATTGGACTATTGGGAGTCAATAGACACCCGCAGCGTTTCAAACTATTTTTCTCACTGGACTGTCGTATTAAATCTAAACGATGTCTTGAAATTAAAAGTGTACTCCATTTGATGGTAGGATGTGACAGAACACTTCAGTCATCAAAAATCTCCCTCAAAACATATTCACTGTTTGAATTTGAATCTGGTGAAATAATATCTCAAACCTTTTTAGTGTACACTTGTGGTTTAAACTGAATATAAGCCACACGTGTAAAATATACTGCATTTGTGTCACATCCCTGGTCTATGTGTTATGTGTTTTCATGATTGTGATTCGTGTTCATGTTCCTAGGTTTGTGTTTTCAGTTTTGGTATCTTGTGGTTGTACTAGTCTCTTGTCTCTGTCACCCTTGTGTCTCCCTGATTGTTAAGTATTGTCACCTCTTCCTCTGTGT
>JAVQJF010017747.1:0-16394 GCA_036023855.1 Gadopsis marmoratus | reverse complement strand
GTTCTAAAATATTTTTTTCTGGCTTAAATGACACAAATTGTCAAAATGATGCATTGCACTAGGCATGATGGGTGCATCACTTCATCTGCCTCTCTTCTTACTCTGATGCGCCCGTCACTGTGGTACAGGGTGGACTCATCAGACCACATTACCTTCCGCTGCTCCAGAGTCCAATCTTTATGCTCCCTAGCAAATTGAAGCCTTTTTTTCCCCATTAGCCTCACTGATGAGTGGTTTTCTTACAGCTACACAGCTGTTTAGTCCCAATCCTTTGGGTTACCTTCGCATTGTACTTGTGGAAATGCTCTTACCTTCACTGCTGAACATTGCCCCAAGTTGTACTGTTGTTTTTATACGATTTGATTTCACCAAACTTTTTAAGTGCTCGCCGATCACGATCATTCAGGATTTTTTTCCAACCACATTTCTTCCTGGAAGATGATGGTTCCCCACTCTCCTTCCAGTTTTTAATAATGCGTTGGCCAGTTCTTGACCCAATTTTAGTAGTTTCAGCAGTCTCCTTAGATGTTTTGTTTGCTTGATGCCTGCCAATAATTTGACCCTTCTGAAACTGATTAACATCTTTTCCACGACCACAGGATGTGTCTTTCGACATGGTTGTTTAAGAAATGAGAAGCTTCTCACTGCGACACTTAGGGTTAAATAACTTGTTGCCAGCTGAAACATAACCACCCATGCAGTAATTAGCCAATGGGAGGCTCTTACCTATTTGCGTAGTTAAATCCAGGTCGTGACTTTTATTTGACCATGCAGTGCATATTGAAACCTATTTTCAAGGTAAAAACACAACTCTGCAATATCTGCCAATAGATAAAAGTTCAATGTGACCTTTTGACTCAATGTAAATGGTAATCAAGAGCTTGCTGTGCTCTGCATTACAGAGTAAATGATTCATGTCAAACTATCAAGTGCGCATGATTCAAGAAGGGTTTATAAAAGTTCACCAAGCACATGCTGCTGTGGTTTTGTCTTCTGCTAATCAATTTTGCTCCAGTATGATACAGACCACAGTATCCGAAGGGCTTGGGAAAGATCAATGAACAAGAAGACACAATGCTTCCTATCCTCTGCTGCTGGATTAGACATTGATTTCTTCCCTTTCTTTGCTTTTGATTCCTCGAGTCCGAACAGTCGGTTGATAAAAAGTGATCCAAAGACATAAAAATGCTTTGAGCTGCTCACCAACCACAGTAGCCTACCAGTACAAACAAACAAAACTGAAATGCATATAAATAGGATAGCATCCTCCACATCCATTTTGCTGGATTTAAGGTCAGATTGAAATCTTCTCCTTTGCAATGAAGTGTTGAAGATCAACAATTCAAAGGCTACTCAAAACGTTTTGCAGTAAATGGTTGGTTTTTTCAGAACCCCTGCTGGTGCACATCAACCTGGCTGTGGTTCTTCGTGCCACTCATAGTGAATGATAACAGATTTACACGAGAGGACATAGGTGGCCACGTGATTTTCTGGGGGAGTTGAGCTGATCTCGAATGATAGAACAATTTGAGCTTAATCTTTATTTTAAGTGTGTAGCACATTGTAAATGATTAAGCTACATGCATTTATGTACATACTCAGAACATAAATACAACCAACGGGCCAATGAAAAGGGTCATTTAAGCTGCGTTCACATTATTCTGGTCACTAAGGGGCAGAAGAGATGAGAAATAAGCTGATAGATATGCAGCCCATTATAGTTTGTCATGAAGTTATTTTAGCTAGTGCTAGCTTGTCGGAGCAACATTATCATCCTTTTGACCACCTGGTGAATGTAAGTCCATCATTCATCCTCCTTTTGTCTCTGTCCTTGTCTCCACCAACAAAATATCTGGGTCTTCAGCCACTTAGCTAATTGGTAGCTGTTCGGCTTTCTTCACTCGCACGTTTCTGACCAGGTTTTGTCAGCCGTTTGGTGCCGGGCAGGTCAATTATCATTGTGGGTTTATCAGAGCTTGTGTGTTAACAGGGTTGAGTAGAGCAGCAGAGTGAACCATGTAGTAAATATTTAGGCCATAAAGCCAAACAATGAACTAAAAGGTGCTAAAAACATCACAGCTGAGTTTATCATGACAGGGGTGCCAACCACATCACGTCACTCACAAGTGCTGAAACAATCCAGTCAGTCAACAGGAGAATTATTATCAACACTTGTAATAAGTGATTCAATGATTGAGTCAAGTATTAACACACACTAATGTACTGTATGTATATTGACACGCCAAACAAATTGTAACAGCAGGGTCAGATAAACGCACACAGAGGCGGTTTGTCCAAACAGCATAGTCGAAATGTTTTAAATATGCCGCTTTTCAGTACTTGTTCTGGTATGATACCAGAGTTTTAGTATCAACCCTAAAACAACCTCTTAAATGATTATTGTTGTTTAAAAAGAAGCAACCCTACGTGAACCTGCCTTGCTGCTTTGTCTTTTATACTGTGAGGTCAGCACAGTATGAAACGCTGGCTCCTGTTCTGCCAATGCTCAGACTCTCCAGTAATAACATGGCAGATGTAAGATGAGGAGCCTTTGCTCACAAATTTGCTGCAGAGACTGAACTAGAGCGGTGTGCCTTTCCTGTAATGGTGTATCTGTTGGATTGGCTGCCTTTTTAAATGAATCCAAGCTACTTTAGTACCTGTTTTGGAGCATTAACATTGATTTGTAAAGGATTTCTATTTGAGTGGTGGGGGATGTTTTTCCTCAAAGAAAATTCCCCTTTATCCATGTGGCAGCAGAGGTGCAGACAGCTGCATGGTTTGTTGTTGTCGTCTACCTCCACCTTGTGGTTTATTTGCTTCACAGCAGTTTGGGTCTAATTCTTCCTGCAGTGTCACGCGTAACCACCAGAGGTCAGAAAGTCAACATGATAAAAAGTCAGTGTGGGAACATGTGAATGGTACTCTTTGAGTGGATTTTGGCTTCATGTAAACTTTGCCTTCAATTTTTCTCCCTCTCTCTCTGTTTCCATGTTTTTGCTGGACTGTACTGGATTGTGATGAACACACACACACACAGTTTTGAGAACACACACTCGGCACGTGAGATGTTAGCAGGTGCAGTCAAGCGCATGTGCACTCACACAATGGGAACATAGTGTGCCTGCTTGGAGCCCTATAATTCTACAGTATGTTATATTGTTGACATCCTGCCTTCTCTGTCAACAAGCATGACATATGTTTTTCTTTATTGGGGTCTTCTCTGGGGACTTGGATTTTATTTTTGCACTCTAGTCCCAATGATGCAATCCTTCCAAACTGTTACTGGTACTATGAATAGTTATATAACCATGCTGTTCCTGGGCGTGCAAAAGGTAGCTGTTAGTTCAGTGACTGTACCTGTCACTCTCACGCTGTCCTAAGCTCTGAAGTCTAATACAGGGTTGCATGACTCCTACATCCTTCTGGACCAATTTTCCTACAAATCTATGGTTTTTTTCCTTTCTCTTTTGCAAGTTTCAAATTGTCTTCTTTTGACTTGTCAGTTTTCTTGTAATTTGACTGTCTCAAACAGTGATTTAATTTAGAAGTCTTCCTGTACGCCCAAACGCGCAATTGTTTCCATAGACTGTTTTACTTCCTTTTGTAAGTTTCACTATCCCTTTTTGTCTCTGTCCATATTTTTGTCATTATTTGGCCAGTTCATACACTGTTTCATCCGAAGATTTTGGTCCAGTTATTTTCCATCTCCACACTTTAGGGTGACCGTGATTGTGATGGAAACTCTCTGTTGACGTGGCCGTGCTGAAGAAACGTCTGAGACCCAGTTGATTTCAAAACATTCAAAACAGAAGTATTTACTGAAGCTTGGCCAAGGAGAGAATCGATCTACACTGACAATATAACACAAAGTAATGCCATCCATTTCTGCCCCGTCATCTCCCCAGCAAGGTGTATTTGCACCGTCTATGACCATCCCCATAAGGAGGCCTTTCTCGTATATCTATGACCCCTTTATCTGCAACTGGCTCAAACTGGCTCAACTCACACACAACTTTGAGCTGCTCAGCCTTCCTTCGTGACCTTGCTACTCTGTTTCTTACGATGGTCACAATAAATCTATCTGAGCTCACAGAATGTTCCTGCTGAATAGATAGAGAGGCGCCGGCCCTTCATTCTATCGCTTGTCTTACTCTGTCTAAGTGTTCATGTGTCAGAAATTCCATAACAATAATCACCATAAAGGGGCTTTTGTATGGGCTCCATCAATAGCTTTTATCATTTACTGGGACCAATCTTCACTGTATGTAAAAGGGACAATCTTTGGGATGTTTATTTTTGGCTGTGACATGATTCAGTTCATTTCAATTAGATGATACTGGCTCTGTCAACATTTTGGAGGCAGCAACACATGTGCCTACTGTGTTCCACTGAGCAAGGATTCGTGATTGCTTAAAAAACAAAGAAATGCAGGACAAATTTGTGTAATTTCTCCTGTTTTCAGCGAGCGCATTCGAGATTTCAAAACTGACAGATTGCGCGTGCTATGGATCTAAAGCATGACACTTATTATCCTCAGATGAGTTGAAAAGTATTGAGGGTTAGTTAAATTTCAAATTCAAAATGCATGTTATGGAGAGGTTGAGAGTGAGAGAGCCAAAGAGAGAAGAGCATACAGTACAGAAGTACACTGAATATGCACAAAAGGAAGCAGACGTTATGACAAGTTTTCTTTGAAGCTGAGAGCAGAAATTGCAATGATCTGATTGTCCTTTTCTCCGGGTCTTACTCCTGAATACTTTTTAGGCTAGTGCGTGTGATAGATTCTGAATGATGAGTGGGCATTCTTGTCTTTATTGAGGAAATGTCAAAACATCAAAGCAAGAACAGCAGGATTTCTAGTCCTCAAAATATGTTCCCTGCGTGCACATATGGATGTCAAGCAGACATTGATTTATGTTTCTGTGCAATACGTGGAATGGATGGAATTGAAGTGCAGGTGGATGAACAACAACAAATGCAATCTTTGATGGGCAATAATGTAACATGTAGGCTATATTCTGCTACAAGAGAGTATGTGTCCACTCTAAAACATATATTTATATGTTATTCCTATGATATTGTTCATCATTGAGTCTGAAGGTGGCAACACTACAAACAGATAAATGCAACAAGTCTTTAGATGAGAAAAACAACTTTACCACCTCAAAAACATTTTTCACAATTTCTTGAGATTTTGAAGACTAAACGATTTTAATCATGAAAATAATCTGCAGATTAATTAATCTCTAATGAAAATAGTCCTTAGACATTTGATGTCTGGCTTCAACTAGACTTTGATGATCTTGGTGTATGAGTGCGTGCAATGTCTCAGTCCACCTTTATCTGCAGCCTGGTCTCAGAGACGCTATAATTTGCCAGCTCACACGACCACATCTCTAGTTTAAACAACATTGCTATTTTTCTACAATATGGCTACTCCCGACCTGTGTCTTCATCGCTCTGCCGTTCTCTCTCTGTGTCTTAATGGTGCTGTTTTCGTCCTTTTCCTCACTTTAATTTCAGACTTTCTGTAATTTTGTACTTCTGCCCCTCATCTGTTCCCGACATCCATTCACCATTTAGGTTTCACATTGAGACATTGTGACATTCATTGAAACACATTTATTTTTGTTCCCCTTTATTTGTTGACCTTTGTGCCAAGGAACACTCAGCTCTGTTGGCAAGACACTTTCCTTTTCCCAGTCATACATTATTTTTCCTGCAAAAGAAGGATCCCTGTTGCTTTGAAGTTGTTCAGACAGACATCAAAGTTATTTTAAAGTCTCTTGTTCCACACACCCAATCATTTATGAACTTTCTGTGGAAACAGCTGCTCAGCACTACAGCTGCAATGATTAGTCAAATAATTGTTTAGTTGATAGACAGAATGTTACAGAATGTGAGGATTTTATGCTTTTCCTTGTCTTGCATGACAGTAAACTGAATGTCTTTGGGTTTTAGACTATTGGTTGGACAAAACAAGACATTTGACATCTGTTTGGGGATGATGGACACACGAAAGGGTAACATCTGAGAAGACTTTCCATTTTTTGTCAGAGGAAGCGTCTGTGTGTGTGTGTATGTTTATGCCTCTTTTTTTGTGTGTGAAGTTTTCTGTTATTTCACCAATTTTCCTTTTTATTTTTGTTTCAAATTGAGACATCAGTGGCAAGAGACAGTGAAATTGTGACTTTTAGCCGAAGGAACACCGTGTCCCTCTGCAAATACAAAATGCACAGCACTAGAGCTGCAACCATTAGTCACTTAATCAATTCACAACTTTTGGACATTGTATAGACAAAATTATTAATCCATTAATCAAGATAAGATGTGGCAGATCAATCAATAATGATAATAATCATTAGTTGCAGCCCTATAACAGCATCAGTAGTGCTACAGCCACTGCTTGCTTCCCAGTAATTTAACTCTCACTACACCTCCACAGCCTCCTTCTGCATTTATGTTTTTCCATCCAGTAATGTGTATCCTGGACACTTCAGGAGATTCGTGTCATGCTCATTCTGGAGTAGAGTCAAGCTCAAAAATATAGTTAACATCTTAATTGTCCTGGCAGAAATATTCAACACAATGTACTATGAAATATAACTGTGTATCTCATGCAAAATAACAGGTTTGGGTTACAATATAAATCAGCAGCACTCCTTCCTCTGATGTCTGACAATAACTGTAAGAGCTTTTGAGCTTCACAAATGCAATATTTAATTTATTGTCCTGGTTTGCATCACATTGTACACATGTTGCTTTTATTGTGTCCATTCTTTGATCATGTATACACTCAGCATTTTTTTAAGCTGATATATAGTAGCAGAGTTAACGCAAGTCTCAGTGTTGTCAGATGGTAAACGATTTTAAATCACCCAGTTGCAGAAGAGAAGCTCTATTGAGGTCAGAGAGTTGGACAAACAGGTGAAGCTGTACATTCTGGCAGCATTGCAATGAAAGGGAAAGATCCTGTCCGTGTACCGTAAAAAGGGGTAGCAGCATATAAATTGAAAATTACAACAGGACATAGCATTCACAGCCAGGGGACAGCACGGGTGACTGAGAGTGGGCATATGATGTAGTTACCAACAGAGACAGAAATGCTTTTTGACAGGAATGATGAGAATCGCTCCAAGACGAGGCTAGAAGTCCTGACCCAGGCTTCAAATCAACCAATTACAATTTTGTGATTGATCATTTCAAAAAGACCTTTGCAATGGAGCTTTCATGAGTATTTTGTCACTTCATGACC
This sequence comes from Gadopsis marmoratus, assembly GCA_036023855.1. Taxonomy (NCBI): domain Eukaryota; kingdom Metazoa; phylum Chordata; class Actinopteri; order Centrarchiformes; family Percichthyidae; genus Gadopsis; species Gadopsis marmoratus. The sequence continues at coordinate 9,136 of JAVQJF010017747.1, read as the reverse complement.
AGTGGTTTCTGTACTATGATATGGCTTAAATTGGTTTTCCATGGCAGGAAAAAGATGCATAACGACTACTTTTGGTATGGTATTGTTGACCAATATAACCGCTGCGAATGTGTGATTGCTGCAGTCACATCAGTGTCTCCATATATGAGCATGTATAGACTGTGTGTGTATATTAGTTATGGTGTCTATGTTTGAAGAATGACCGACACATATAAGGGTTGTCAAAGGAATGTGTCTGTGCATATGCATCTGTTTTTGTGTGTGTAGTAATTATAACTTTGTGGCTGAATGTGGTGCTAGATAGAGTGTTTCTGTTATTTCACCAATTACATCCTTTTACTTTGAAATTTGGTTTCAGTGTGAGACATCAGTGGTAAAAAACAGTAAAATTGTGTTTTTCTTTGCTCTGACGTATGTGACAAAGGAACACTGTGTTCTTCTGGCCACAGAGCAAAAACATGTAATTATTGCTGACTCTCATCATCCTTCCCAGTCAAACAATATTGTAATCATACCCTCCTGTTGAGAGACAAACAAAGCAGCAGTAAATCAAAGCACAGAAAAATTCATCATAAATCTGCGATATGTTTATCGTATACTATTTATTCCTCCCATGTCCAAGCTAAAATAGCACGGTTATGTCTTTTATGTTTGGAATATACAGTACTGCCTTTAACATGTCCTCTACTCTAAGGTCACATCTGTAGTTGCCATGGTGATGGATCTTGTGCCGAGCATACCTCAGAATAATTAAGTGATTTCTGATGGTTGTTACCATCTCCCCCTTGACCCTTCGGGAAAAGCGGTATGGATAATGAATGAATGAATGAATGAATGAATGTTACCATCTCTCCTGAGCTGTTTATAGTCAAATCAATAGACTGTCTCACCATATACGCATACTATGTTGAGCACACACAGCACGTATGCATCCACTAAGATGTATATATTTTGGCATGTGTAGAGTTTCTTGTTCGTCGTCTTCGTCTTCTATTACTACTACTACTACTACTACTACTACTACTACTACTACTATGGCAGTTGGCAGTTGACATCCATTTGGTGCATTACCTCCACCTTCCACTCCGGAGAGTAGAACAGACAATAGGCTCAATAATTATGCTGCTCAATAAAGTTAAAGGAACACATTGAAAACACAACAGATGTCAATGGGAAAAAAAATCGTTCTGGACATCTATACTGGTATGGACTGGGTAATGTGCTTAAAAAGTGTTCCTTTAAATTTTTTTGAGCAGGGCACATCCCTCTATCTGCTCAGGTCCAGACATTTAAGCTCTGACAAGGCAGGTTTTCTTTGTTTTTTACGTGCATTCACGTGTATTATATTGTATGTGTATAATGCCCATTTGTGTGTGCGTGTGTATATGTGTAGAATGACAGACCTAGTTAGGGATGGTTGGCTAGGCAGACTTCATACATGGGTGTGTATATGTCGCTGTGTCCCAGGGGAGCCATGCAGTGTGACTGTTCTCACGGGATGGGGTGTGTCTGAGCACCAATCCCAGGGGCATCGCCAACACACCATAGGCTTAGATCGTCTGACCCCGTCTGAGGGTCTATTCCTCCACTGGGCCCTGCAAGCCGTGGCTCTAAACCCCCCCCCGGCCAATATTCTTTCAAGTCTGGTTTATAAAACAGCAGTGGGAGATAGTTGTGTCACATGTACAGCGACTTCTGAAAGACTGCAACATCAGACGAGCAATACAGTAAAGCCGCCATAATACTCAAAATTAAATCAAAATGGGTGTAGGCTCAAACTGCTCTTCAACAGGGCTTTGCCTGCTCATACTGACTTCAGGTGTGTCCAATTAATGGTGTCCACAGCAAATGGAGAAACCTGCACAGTGGAAGCAGACTCCGATTGCAGTTTTTTCAAAACAAGGATGAAACAAAGAGTTATGCTTAAACTGTCTATTGAAACAAGTCTGTTGAAATACAGTACACAGAAAAGCGACTGTGAAAATGTTTGGTTTGCATTTTGCATATGCGGCAACAATCAATTATTAACAATCATCTATTTTACTGAAGTTATTGTTATAAATATTGTTCGGTAACTTTGTTTACATAAAGTGTGGTGTGGGTGGTGTAGGTGTATCGTGTATCCATCCCTGGTTAAAAAAGACAAAAACACAGTTACAGTTCTCTTAATTCCGTGAAATATTTTTGAATCTATAAAAGTGTTTTATGGATGAGTTACAGATTGTACCCCTGGGCAGAGGAAGAATATAATGCTGGCAGAGCGATTACCTGCCCAGTGGCTATTAAACCTGAACGCTAGTAGGCCTACAGTTTGGAGTAGCATTTTCATGTCAGCATTTCAGATCAGGCAGAAACATGTTTGTCATGTGACAGTGGGGAACTGTGTAAGTGGGAGCAGGAGCGGTTTATCTAACCGACATGGCTTCATCCAATTTACTATTGCAGCTAATAGCCAGAGCCAACAGGCATTATCGGCTACAGTTAGGGGATTAGGCTGCTGTGTGGGTTCACACACTGAGAGGGAAAGAAGGGAGGTGAGGGATGTGAAAATATATGGGGGAGGAACAGCATCACATCTGGAGGCTGAGGGAGTGCAGATTATGAGATTTCTTTTTCATTTTATCAGTGAAATTTAAAAATGATAGCATTTGTGTATATGTCAACATTAAGACCTCCAACTGTGTTTTCATTTAGAGCAGAAACCTTTAATAGCGCTGACTACTGAAATTATATTAAACTGACTGAGCAGTCCCCATCATGGTATGAGGTTACAGACCTTCCATCCTCAATATTGAAGGATTAAGATGCTGGTGATATTCATGAGAAAGGCATCTGTGGATCTACTGAGGGATTATGAAGGGAATGAGCAAGAACAAGAAATTATTATTATTATTATTATGGACCCAGGGGAAGCAGTAGAGGAGATAATCAAATATACAACCAGACTGACTCTGACCATGGCTTACTCTCTGCAATGCACTAGAATAGATATAAAAAGTAATGTCAAGGCGGTTGGCATCCAGGTGCACTACTGCCACCTTCCCGCTCCGGAGAGTGGAACAGACAATATACTTAATACCTACATCCCTGCAACTCCACAACTCGTGTCAAGGTAATTAACATACCTAGAGAATCCAGGGTTGTCAGGCAACATGCAACCTATTCCCTGCATCCAGAATAACTTACCTGTTAGTCAACATTGATTAAATGGACATCAATTCAATGTTGCTTATTTTGCCACAGCATTGCTTGTTGGGTAACTTGCTTTAGCTCTTATGCATATAGGTATTTACATGCCTGGCACCTTTTCAGTGTTTCCACTTGGTGTTGGGACAAGACTTTTGTCAAGGCCACGTGAAGGACAACAGCCCAGCCAAACGGCAGCAGAAACCCTTGCGAGAAAGAAACCGTAAACAAGGTGGTCACACCTCCAGCTCTCCTTGAAATCTCGTGCAAATCTGCTTCTAGATCTGTGACCTCTACTCTAGACAGGAACAGTTACAGCCAGCTACTTATGTAAACGGAAAACACATTACATGCTCACATACCAACAAACTGGCATATAATACACATACTGTTCACACAACAGACTGAATACAGTTCCATGATTTCCTCATGATTAGTGGTGTCTTGAACAACATGGTTACTTCTTAATCATATTGCTAAAATGTGCTTTTAATTCAGTTAAGTCCAATTATCAAAACTACTAGCAGATTAACTACATGAGGAGTCATCACCATTCATTTGCACACGTGTTCAATAAATAGTTGAGGTGGTTTCAGAAGACCCCTCAGCTTTTGTCTAAACTGCACTCCGTGAACATGGCATGTTATCCATGCTACAGTGCAGCTAGTTTCACCTCACTCTTTCTGCTGTGTATTGCCTAAAAGCCATATCGCATATCATCAGGAAATGACAGTTGGTAAGCTCCAGGGAAACTGAATAGCTGAATACAGTGATTATGCACTGTTCTCACAGGTAAACCCATTCATGTAGAATTTTTTTGTAAATTCAAATTGTATGTGTTCACAGAATGGATTTTGATATAAGTAATGCTTAATGTTTTATGTAGGCCTTTTTGTATTGTCGTAGTTTAATCTAAAATGGTTGATACAAAAATCAAAACAGTAACACCCTCAAGCAAACTTCAGTAAATCAATTTTGGAATAATGGAGGTAGTTTGATTTTGTTAAAATGGATGAACAGATGTGATACGACTTGATCAGGCAGAGCCTAGTCTAACCCCAACATGTCCCAAATATTTTAGTTGCCCTCTAGAATCCCCCAAATGTAGGGGCAAACTAAAGTAGGCCCTACAGAGAACATGTGTCTTTGTGTTCTAAAACACAAAACACCATTCACGACGAGCTGGAGCATGTGAACTCTGCACCTGAAGAGAGCTGAGAAATAATGGTGTCTTCTACAGTTATTGAGATATTTCTCTATCTTAATGCTGTTTGAAACTTTTAACAATGATTGGTAGTGTCCCTGTTGCACGTTTCATCACGAATGACAAGAAAGGACACAATCCACAGCATTAAACCTTACTTTAAAACCTTACAGTTGGGCCTTTCTCAAAACAGATTTGATGTTTTATGAGACTCTTGACATTTCAGACTTAAAAGGAGCCCAAAAAAGTGTCATGAGAAACAGAACAATCCTGTCATTTCCTTCAGTTCTTGTTCCTTGGGCCTTCTTAAGTCCTTATCGACACAAAGAAAGCTAGTGAACGAGAACAGAGTAGGAGGTAGAAAATAAGAGACAGAGAGAGAGAGGGTGGCTGGTGAAGAAAGAAACATTCTGAGCCCCTCCATGCCATACAGTATCGTGTGACTTCCAAAGCAGGACTGCGGGTAAAAGAGCCGGGAAAGGAGGGGGAGCCGTGGTGAGAAGGGTGTGCTGATCTCAGCAAATCAGAGCCCTCACTCGCTCAGTCTGGTTTGTACTGCCCAGGCCTGAATGTTCCCTGCAAATATCCAGTGGGAAGATTGTGTTCTGAATGTGTTTTTAGTCTACAGGTTGCCTGCCCTCCCAACCCTCACGTCTCACTCATACACACCAAGCTGCTGTCTCGCGTACCTCAGCCGCCTGTGAACTGCTGGCCAATGCTTAGAGATACTCCAGCACCTGAAATATGTTGTTGCAGAGGTAAAACCTCTACATACAGAACTACCTGTTCTAAGACATGAATAAAAACAGGTACAACAGAAAGCTGGGCATTTTATTTAATCATGAAATATATGCGAAATACCAGGTCAATATTGAGTTGTCACAATACTGGACTGTAACTGTCTGCTCAACTAAACCGAATGACAGGGTGTTACCGTACTAATGCAACAAACTGGCCTGGCCGGACGGATAAATGCAGTGAGTGAACTGGTTCATGACGATAAGTTTTTCTTTTTCTTACGTCTCTCTGTTACAGAAGAATGTTTCTCCAGCACTTATCTCCCCCCCTGCGGTCTGGCATGGTACAGACAACAATACCTGAGCTGGGATCGATGCAGTGTTTGTGACCTTGAGTACGAAACATGTGAGGAATGTTAAACATCCCTTGCATCTCACCCCTGAGTCAGACCTTTGGTGTGGCCATATGTATGCGGAGGAAAGGTTATGACTCGCAGGAAAGAGAAGAGAACAACTGAATCATTTGATTTTCCACTTCAAAACATCTAAATTGTCTCCTCAGTGTTGACTAAGTTATGGAAAGAATAAAGTATTTTTAGGAGACTTAACCGTGAGCATGACTATGCATTAAAGCAATGAGTCTAGACGGAGGAAAATAACACCCAGCAGATTGCTGTCGTCTCTGTGTGTGATTGATTGACCTCGGCCTAATGTGGGTCATTTATTCAAATACGCAGTGACACAAACGTGTGCACATTTACACAGTGTGGTAATTACATGCGTGCACATGAACTGCATTGTAGTGTACCGTCCTCTTGACAGTGGCACAGAGGGATGTTGTTGGGTGTCTGTGTTTTGGCCAGCAGAGACTAAACAGACGGCTACGACTTCCACCAGGAAACTCAATCCACCTGTGACCGAGAGAGAGAGAGAGAGAGAGAGAGAGAGAGTATGAAGAGAGATCAAATGACTTTCAATTTGCAGTGCAGGATGTAAACATGATGATTAATATAAGTTAACAAGAATGACAAATCACACAGTAACCTAGATGTAATTATTTCCATAATTATGAGAACAGTGTTGGCTGCCAAAATCTCCTAAACTTAACAGAATTCAGACATTACCCACAGCCTACCAGACACAATTAAAATACATCACCTATGGGTACAAAACACACACGCAGCAGTTCACAAGTTCCTCAATGTTGTGCTGGAAGGGGAGGTTAAACATTTAAAGCTAACACACACGGGGCACAAAGCTATCCAACCCACATGGCGCGGTTTAAACTAGTTTCTTTTAAATAGATTCCTCATGGGCATGTACAGTGTGTGAATAATTAACCCTAAATGCAGTTTTGTGGTTGTGAATGGAGGAGGGTTGTGTGGGAAAGAATATGTCCAAGTGTGTGGGGACAATTAACAAAAGATGCATAGCTATATGAAGACTTGCACTTAACTTGCTCTATAAAGGGTGAGCAAGTGATTGATTGATTTGTTGTAATTACGTCTTGGCAAACTTCAGCTTCTTAATTCAGCTTCTTAATCAATAAATGAAAAATGTATGGTCATTCATAATCCCATCCAATAGCAATCATCCGCACTGCCAAATTTTAATGCAAAGGTAAACTACTGTTTATTATCATGGTAACACTTGAGACTGTGTGCATATTGTTGATCATACTTATCCCACAGTACAAGCATGTCCTAAGACTCTCAGCAGTGATATTTCAGTTCAGCTTTATTTATATAGTGCCATATACTGTAATAGCAAAGTTATCTCATAGCACTATTTCATATAGAGCAGGTCTAGACTGTTTATTTACAGAGAACCAAAAATTCCCACCATGAGCAAGCACTAGGTGATGGTGGCGAGGAAAAGCTTCCTTTTAACAGGCAGAAACCTCAAGCAGAACCAGAACCAGGCTCTGGGTGGGCATCTGCCTCAGCCGGTTGGGTTGAGAGAGGGAAAGTGTGTGTGTGTGGGGGGGAGGGGGAGGGAGAGGGGGAGGGGTAGAGTGAGAGAGTGGGAGCAGGAGGAAAGAGAACACACAGCACAGTACAGTTCCACACACAGATGCAAAGCAAGAGTAACTAAATGTTGAGCAATTTTACATTTAAATCACAATTTATCTATACATGATGTTAGTCTGGATATGAAAGGCAGGCTGTAGCAGACACAGGAGGATGGTTGTAGGCAGGGCATGTGAATCTGTTTACACAGTGTAAATCTGTAAATAATTTCGGGAGGCCCCTCCTGCTGACATAAGGCTCTCTGGCATGAGACAGGCTTTAGGGGCCTTCCTGTCACTTCTGGGCTACAGGTATAACAGTGGTTCTGAATCTAGACATGCTGTGGGAAATAAAAGAAAATAAATGAGGAAAGGAGGAATCACACATTTTTATTTACATTTGCAAAAGAAAAACTCTTGAAAAATGTGATTCGTTGGAAGTTGTCCCCAGTGATCCCAGTGAAAAGGAATATTGTTTGAAAATCACACTTTCCTCCTCCCTACATTCCTGTCAAGATTCACAGTCATGTATTTTCATCATGACTCAGCAACTTCCTTGTTCATCCAGTTTATGTACACACATTCTTATGATTTTATCTTCTTATTTTTGGTGGAATTCTTACAAAATATTTTGCCCCTTGCAGGTGAAAAAAGCAGCTGGCAGTCAGTGAAAGCCTTTTTGTACTGCACCTTCAGAAAGGTAAGGAGTTACTGGTTTGGCACAGTGCGATGTGGTATTACGTTTCCTTTCTGTCTCCACCTTTCTATTTTCTTTCCCGTCAGTCTCCCTGTCTCTCACCTGTTGTCCTCACGATACTTGAGACAGCTGTTTTGTTGTCTTGACATGTTTTGTTCCACGTCCCAATTTCAGAGGTCAATTGATTCTTGTGCTGCGTGCCTTTGTTCAGATACCTCATTAAGCAGTAATCTCACCTGGTAGGTTTAAAATATTCCACTGTACTCTAATTAACAATGAGCACCTTTTTGTTTTGTGATTTGTTGTTTAGAAAAAAAAGGAACAAACTGAAGGAAATGTGAGCTTTTCAGATTTAATCATAGTTGAATTACTTTTGCAGTTGCATTGTTATAAGCATGCTTGATATACATGCACACATCCCTGTTTTGCTTTGCAGAACAACCCTTGTTTTTATTTCATGAGTTGAACTGGTTTCTATTTTGGTGCTTCAACTAAACTTGCGTACACCCGATATGAGTTATGTCAGTGAGAGTCTACAGCCACAATAGCAGCTCTATGAGGTTGAGCGGCACTGTTTGAGATGAATGCTAACATCAGCATGCGTACACACTCGCAACAACAATGCAAGTTTTTGACATCTTTTACAGTTTTTGACTTGTCACAGGTTTTATGCTTTTATCCAGCCCCTCTGAGAGTTTTACATGAGCGTGTACGTGGTGGGTGGATCTAAGCTGGAGCTCGTGATGTCACAGCCAGAGTGACAGGCTGCTGTGAAACCACCTCAAATCTGCTCTCACGTCCCCAATTTTCACTCCACAGAGATCATTTTGCCATCAGTTTTTAGATAAACATGTCTAGTTTCATGAAAAAATTAGCATCAAAATGTTGATGTTTGTTGTTTTTAGTATGTTGTGCTTTAGATGTTTTTAGTTTTTGACTTTGTTGTTTTGTATTTGAGTTTGTTGTTTGTGATGTTTGTAGTATTTGACCTTGTTGTTTTGTATTTGACCTTGTTGTTTTTACACACCTTCTTCACACACCTGAGTGAAGGACCTCTGAACTTTCTAACCTGTGACTGAGTCACAAACCTGCTCCTACCTTGTTGCTTCCGTCAGGATTCGAACCCATGTTGCCGGCTCTCCAACTTTACCACTGAACCATCTTCAGCGCTGATCGACACAGAGAGAAATGAAGATCAGAGAGTTCAGCTCCGTCACCTGCAGAGAACATTTACACTGAAGCCTGAGATCAGATTTCTCCATATTAGCTTCTGCTCCTTCTGTCCTGCAGGCTGATGGAGAAAC
>JAVQJF010017745.1:0-10699 GCA_036023855.1 Gadopsis marmoratus | reverse complement strand
TTTGCTGCAATGGAAAATAAACCAACTGAGACGTGATGTTGCCTGGACAGCGGACTTCTTTTACCCTGCGTAACATCCAATCCCTTGGTTCCTTAGTGGCCGTTTGATATACGTTTTGTTTCATATTTTGTTTGATGGATCAGAAGACAAATTGTAAATTTCTTTTTTACAGTTTAGTGTGTAGTCTTTGTATACATGTTAACAGCTTTTTTTAGCAACTTTACTGGCAATTCACAGTAAGCAAATGCATCGTGTTTAACCTCCAACATTCCACTCAACTTTACATTTTTAACTGATTTAACATTAAATCATAACATACCGTGTTGATTGTTTGCTGGTTTTGTTTGACATTGTACAAGATCCAAAACTCTGGAGACTAATTTCTTCAGTGTTACTGATCGCAGCTTAAAATACTTTCTGTGAACTGTGTTTTGTACAGATAATTCATTTGCGGTGCTAAGAGAATTAGATTGGTCAAAGCGCTCCGATAGAAAATTGTGTTTCAGAGACATAGAAACTAGCAAGGCGAGAGCTCACATCAGCCTTCCAGAAGTTTAAACGATTAACGTCTGCAGAAATCCCGATTAAAGTACGTAGGTGGAAAATGGCGCGACCTCTAAGATACTGTGTTCAGTCACAAGTACAGAAGGGGAAACACCCATCAAGGTTTCCTCTGAATCAGGATATTCTTCATCTATTGTCTTGCTTTCAAGTATTTTGTCTATCAAATTTATACCTTCTCGTGGTACCATTAGGCTTTAATACAATTAGAATCGTACATTTTATTACATAGATTTGTTCTAGTGCAGCATCTTTTAGGAGGAGAAGCCGATTAAACAAATTGAGAAGTTTCAGGTCTGTCGTCAAGAACCAGGTTTTCCATCGTCTCTCAGGCTGCAGGTACAGACGTGCAAAGGGAAGTGGTCTGTACCTGCAGCCTGAGAGACGAAACACTCGCTGCTTGTCATGAAACCCACATGAGCAGCGACTTCACATCAACTCTGCACTCATCCGATAGTCGGCAGAAACATCGTAAACTGACGATATTTGACTGTTCGAGTCAACCGAAACTAGAAAGTGAGATTACACCTCGTGTTTAAAAAGACATGATTTGCGGCCAGATAAAGCATTTCGTTGCAGTTTAGCATCTATAGTGCCAAGAAACTTTGTCTTACTCCATGCACACAACATCCAAAAGCATTTTAAGTGACGACATTAGAAGCTGTAAATATTACATTTTGGCATTTTATTGATCAGTAAACACTCTTGGAGTTTTGATACAGTTCGACTGACGGTCGATCGACAGAATGGACAATGAGAAAATGTACATGCAGTTTATTGCATGAGTGTAGGAGAGGTAGAAAGACACGGGAAGGAGGAGACGTTGACTGATAATACTTTGGTTTGTTTGACCATCAGTAGTTAATCACTAGGAGTGAAAGCTGTGGGGAGAGTTAGGGAACATGTTCAGAGATGTTGCCGAGGATCTTCCGAGCCGGGACGTTAATGTCGACGGCTGCTCGAGTCGTCTTGAATGTGGCATCTCGCATCTTTCAGTCTGTTCACACTAGATAAACCAAGACATTTCTAGTTGGATGAACAGTTGAAAAGCACATCAACTTCCCCCGCTGGGGCCGAAGGAGGAGGGACGCAGTGTTTTCTAGAAGCACTTGCGGTGGACGATGGCGGGGCCGGACTCATCGTACTCCTGCTTGCTGATCCACATCTGCTGGAACGTGGAGAGGGAGGCCAGGATGGAACCACCGATCCAGACGGAGTACTTCCTCTCTGGGGGAGCGATGATCTGGAGATCAGACGACAAACGGGTGAGACAGGAAGCAGCGAGGCTCAACATGAACAGCAGCAAAGTAGACGCCTTGATGTGATATTTCTAGATTCTAAATGTTGACTTTGAAGATATGATGCAAGAATATTGCACAGGTATAACTTTGGGGGTGGAAGAGGCACAAAGACTGTAGCAAAGACTGTTCCAGCATCAGGGTTTGAAAACAGATCTTAAACTACATATGAATTTTATAGTTTGTACTACAATCACTGTAGTATATCGTTTTGCAGTTAAGTTGAAGTATTAATAGCAAATGATACAATGTATACTGACGCAAGTTACTTTAAAGAAATAAAATCCTAAACCAGAGAGATTTAAAATTCATGACTGATGAAGTGGCATTAAACTGAATATTGAGAAACGGTTTGTTTTAAGGTTTAGAGATCAGTTCCTAGGAGATTAATGGCCAGATTTGTCCACTGCGGCAGTACAACCTGTAACGGACCAAGTCAGGAGACAACACCTTAAAGTTGGAACTGCAGGCAGATTTATGGGCTAAAATGTACTTGTCAAATTCAAGGTTCTACTGAACCTTGAATGATATACACCGATATAAACCTGTACCTTGATTTTCATGGTGGGTGGGGCAAGGGCGGTGATCTCCTTCTGCATGCGGTCAGCGATGCCGGGGTACATGGTGGTACCACCGGACAGCACAGTGTTGGCGTACAGGTCCTTACGGATGTCCACGTCGCACTTCATGATGCTGTTGTAGGTCGTCTCGTGGATGCCGGCCGACTCCATTCCTGAACGGAACAAGAGTTCATGTCGTGTTCACGAAAAGTTTAGTTTTCATTACTAACTCAAGACCAGAGACTGCTGACGCAACAAATGCAGCCATGCTGATGGCAGAGAACCGTCACTTCCTGCAAGATTGTTTCAATGACCCACATCATTCAACTACAGAACCTGAAAGCCCAAGTTTAACATAGGTTACAGTCAGAATTAGCTTTAGCTGCTGTTCGATGGGATCTTGACTGTTTAAAGTCACTGAAATCGCGCTAATAAAAGTAGAATTATAAACAAACATCCCGATTGGCCAAGAACTTAAGGAAGCAATATCTGAGATGTGCCAAGTCCAGACTTCATTCTGACATCATGCCATTTATACAAAGTATAAAAAGAGTTCCAAGAGCACTAGTCATAGTTTTGAGTCACGTTCTTTAGGGATAGTCTGCGTTAACGCTCGTTACCCACCGATGAATGAAGGCTGGAAGAGCGTCTCGGGGCAGCGGAACCTCTCGTTGCCGATGGTGATGACCTGTCCATCAGGGAGCTCGTAGCTCTTCTCCAGGGAGGAAGAGGAAGCTGCCGTCTGCATCTCCTGCTCGAAGTCCAGAGCCACATAGCAGAGCTTCTCCTTGATGTCACGCACGATCTCACGCTCGGCTGGAGACCGAGGGAATATTTGCGTTACAAGTAGTCGGCAAGTAGAAGCATGCAGCCACCGAGGAGATCAATCATTTAAGAGATAAGGAAGTAAGTCGTACCGGTGGTGGTGAAGCTGTAGCCTCTTTCAGTGAGGATCTTCATCAGATAGTCAGTCAGATCTCTGCCAGCCAGGTCCAGACGGAGGATGGCGTGAGGCAGAGCGTAACCCTCGTAGATGGGCACGGTGTGACTGACACCGTCACCAGAGTCCATCACGATACCTGCAAGACAAAACCACCCAGTTACAGAGAGGACAGACACTTCTGATCATGGTTCAACATCAAGGCCTGAACTGAGATGTGTTTGGCTGCAGTTCCTCCAATAGCCACTAGAGGCCAGAGGAAGAAAACCCAACTTAGGAAATACAAGTAATTCTCTAAGCTGTGACGTCTCAGTTTGAGACTTCACAGCTTAGAGAGCCATGTTTGTGGTTGTTCTCACCTGTGGTTCGACCAGAGGCGTACAGCGACAGCACGGCCTGGATGGCTACATACATGGCAGGACAGTTGAAGGTCTCGAACATGATCTGGACCAAAGAGAAAGACAACCGGTGTCAGGAAGCCATGGCCACTGAAGACCAACCCTCCTTTAATACAGCAGCTGTATTAAAAGTTAGAATTCTGACCAAACTGTGCAGCTGTTAATGTGTCAGTCCAGAGGAGTTAAAGCTGCTCTGAGAGACAAAATGCATCTGTAAGATCGTGTCAAGATAAAGCAGGAGACTTTAAACACACCTGCGTCATCTTCTCCCTGTTGGCCTTGGGGTTGAGTGGAGCCTCCGTCAGCAGGACTGGATGCTCCTCCGGTGCAACACGGAGCTCGTTGTAGAAGGTGTGATGCCAAATCTGCAGGACAGCAGTTTAGTTATTAGAAAGCCACAGACGTTTAAAGAAAAGGTCAGAGGTACAGATATGAAACAGACGCAGGACAGTTTAAGTCGGGTGCAGTCGCCTTCTCCAGATGTTAACGTCGGGATACTTTGTGGTGGAAACATCTTAATTCTGAGGTTCTTACACTGTACCGAGTATTTCAAGTCAATACTATGTTACATCCTACAGTTTATTAGAGATGTTACACATTTTAGAATCTGTTGAATAAGTTATGATGCATTATTGTAGAGTAAGTCACCAGCCTCCTGTAGTCAAGAGTCTCATCTTCTCCAGCTGCAACATGTCAGTGATGTTACACACCAACGCAGCAATAATGCATCATGCTGAAATGGGCCGCTGTGCATTCTGGGCGAGTTCACGTCTGGGATCAGTTCATCGTGTAACCTTCAGGTTACAGTGTTTGAACAGCAGCTCCGTCAGTGATGCGTTCAGGTTTAGACACCAACAGATTAAAGTGGCAGCTCTCAGGCTGTTCCTCCAAACTGGGTGTTGGTTGTGCAAACATGCACACGTGTCCTCACCTTCTCCATGTCGTCCCAGTTGGTGACGATGCCGTGCTCGATGGGGTACTTCAGGGTCAGGATGCCCCTCTTGCTCTGGGCCTCGTCTCCCACGTAGCTGTCCTTCTGTCCCATTCCCACCATCACACCCTGCACAAACACACCTTTAGGTCACATGTCACTGCGTTCGTCTCTCCAGACGCCATGACGTTCATGCTGCTGTTGGGTACCTGGTGTCTGGGGCGGCCGACGATGGAGGGGAAGACGGCGCGGGGGGCGTCGTCCCCGGCGAACCCGGCCTTACACATGCCGGAGCCGTTGTCAACAACGAGGGCAGCGACGTCGTCTTCCATTTCTGAAAGGAGACAAATCAGTGAGCAACATAATATCCTCCCATATTAAAGAGCGTCGACAGTTATCGGCAAATAGAGTACAAACAAGTTAACTGATGACGTATTAAAATGTCTAAAGCTGTAAAGTCACAAGGTGAAACATCCTCACCTCCTATTTCTTAGTTAAACTTCTAACCTCAGTGACATTTTTAAACACTTTAATGATTCATGAGGTAGAAACTGATTAAAAGCATCATAATGGTCTGAACATGTAGCTGCGGTTCCTGTTCTGTGGGTTCTCTCCTGTTACTGTCCCTCAGAAACAGAACAGAAAGCGTCTTTGATGTTTCCTCCTGCAGCCTGAGCTGGAATCCAGAGTGACAGTTCTCTGCAGGGCGCGGCTCACGGCAAGTCGCCCAACCTGAACTTCACTCTGTGGCCTTTGAGTCCGTCGTTCAGGACACTTCAGAACGAGTTCAGGCAGAACGCAGACGCTGACTCGTCATGATGCAACACGTTGAAGACGTTTCTGAGCTGCACCTTTTTAATTAGCCCACGTGAGGAGAGAACGGCAGCATGTTCCTCACATTAAACAGGTTCTGTCTCAGGGAGGGTCTGAGACAGGAAGTGCTGCTGCAGGAAGGACCAGAGTCCTCCAGGACCTCCAACCAACCAGAGTACATTTTAAACAAAACATGAAAGTGGATTTAAATTCTAATAAATCCAAACTGTTTCATCACTGAGGGCAACATGACAGCTGTTCCAGCTACTGAACATTTTACTGCAGTTACAATTAATGTTTCTCCCTTTAATTACAACAAAGATCCTCCAGAACAGAAACATCTGGACTCTCTGCTGCTTTTTTTTCTGTGCATCAAGTTAAAAACGTCCTCGCAGCTTTTAAACGGCGGAAACACGAGTCGAGATGTTGAAAACAGACAGTTCCGACACACACCTGAAGCTGAACCCGGACCCGGAGGTCCGGTGAGCCGCAGCCGGCTCTTACCTGTGCAGGTGCGTCTCGGTGCGGGTGAAGTCCTGCGGGGTGAAGTCCTGCGGGGTGAATGCGGCTTCACGAGCTGCACCGCATCGGTTTTATTCGCGCTCGCGGGGCCGCTGGCGTTGTCCATAAAAGGTAAGGTTCTCTCAGCGGCCGCTCTGATTGGTCCAGGTGAGGAGAAACCCGCAGGTGCGCTCAGCTCGCGCCCTGATTGGCTGCAGCGCGCATCTGTCACGAGGGAGGCAGCGGGGACGGAAACCTGTTTCCCAAAAACCCCAAAGAGCCTGAAGCAGATTCCAGCTGAGCAGCTTCTCACAGAAACGAAAAGTTCTTCGTGTACAAATATACAGAGAGAGAAAAATAAAGTTTGTTCTTCATGTTTGAGGAAGTACTCGGATACTTTACTCAAGTCAAAGTACTTTACTTCATGTTTGTTGATGTATTCTACATTAGAAATGAATATAAGACTCATATTTCTGTGCTGTCGCTTCATATCGACCTACACAAACGTCCATAAGCTTCATGGAAACGTTCTCTGGTTCCAGCGTCTCCATTTCTTCTGTTCTGGATCTTTATAAAGTGAACATCTTTGGGGGATTCGGACACAGTGAGCTCAGTGTGAAGAGTCTGATCTGCAGGCCTCTGCATGTCACACTGATGAACCTCCTGCTGGGCCCCTGCTGAGGCCCCTGCTGGGCCCCTGCTGAGGCCCCTGCTGAGGCCCCTGCTGAGGCCCCGAGCACCTGGGATGTGGTTCTCATAACGCTGGAACCAAACCTGGTCCCCCGACGGCCTTAAATGTACAGTGATGGAGGAAGAATTACAAGCAGCAATGCTTCAATTTATTTTTGATGTCGAGAAGAAGAAGAAGAAGTCATATTTATTTATGAAGCACACTTTTTAAAAACCCATCGTTGACCAAAGAGCAGCAGCTGAAATCAAACAGCTGACGGGTAGAAACAAACAGCTGGAGCAGCAGAACAGTTCACATGTTTAATAGCACCGTTTACTTTTTGCTAAAAAGTCCCACGTTGCAGATCTTTGCCTTTAGTCCACGTGTGAAGGAACATGACATGTAAGTGCCTGAAATCCTAAATGTGTACTCACACAGGTGGAGGAGAGAGAACGAGGTTCAGCTTCTCATTTAAATCTCTCCGCTTCTTCACTATGAGACGTTTTCTGATGTTAAAACAAACGGCTGCAACAGGAACTGAAGCGTGAATGTTTGTGCTTTTCTTTTGGTTTCAATCTGCAAGTGAATCCTGCAAATCAGGTCCGAAGGTTTACAGGAGAGAAGGTTGGACTCAGTGTCTGTTTCCTCTGTCGTCTCTTCTCGTCTGAAACATTCTGGATGTCTTGTGCATCGTTTTACACATATTTTCCCTGTTTGGGATCTTTGCAAGCGTCTTACATACTGAACGTGCAGATATTTGGGAGCAACTTCCTGTTGATGCCAACACTGATTTTATTTTGAAAATGTTCTTTGTTGCGTGTCACTTCCTGTCATACTGTTACGTCTCAAATAAACACATAAAAAAGCCCAAAAATATATTTGAAAACATGATGATTTGAACAGTTTTAGACTGTTTAATTAACATTTGACATCTTTGGCTTCTTGTGTTCAGTGAAATAAAGTCTTTGCGTTGTATTTCTCTGTGTAAGTTATTCAGACAGTCGGACTGGAATAATATCAAATGCTACCCGACTGCTCGGAGGACGTTTCTTCGTCCTCGGCGTGAACGCGCCTCAGTCTTCAGTCTCAGGCCTGAACAGGTGTTTGTAGCAGGAAGGTGACTGTGGAGATCCACATCACCTCAGATCCTCTGAATCAGTAGCTCAGAACCTTCAGTCCTCACAAGTCAGAGATTAAGTGAAGAGAGTCTCTTCTCATTGGATTAACATCATTCTGTCGACTCTGAGTTTACAACATCTGTCCAAGTTACAACGTGGGAGAAGATGTTTCGGGCGTCCTGTCCTGAGTGAATCCTCAGAATAAAAGATGAACCACTGTGTTAGAAGATATTTGGCTCTCTGATCAAACGCCAAAGCATCAAGAAGAAGACGGGGAGAAGTGAACTACGACTCCCAGGATGCATTTCACTGACAGACATCCAGTCACAGTGGGTGAAAGTTAAAGAGGAAGCGGCAGTGAAAACAAATTCACTGATTCGTCTTCTTCTCCACAGCAACAGCAGCCGAGGCTCATGGGGATTGTAGTATTTAAAACGGGTCCGATGGTCTGATCACAGATTTTGTGTTAAAAATTAAGTCATCAAATGCCATTAAATTTCTGTTGTAACCTAAAAAACTAACTCCAACCAAGTTTAGTCCCGTTAAAATCTTCTCTGTCACCAGCCTGCTGAATGCAGTCCAAGCTGCGTTTATACACCTCCATTAAATCCTCGCGGGTGCATTCTGGTCAGGATGCTGACTAAGGGCCAACCGGGCCCCTACAGACCGAGCCTCAGACCGAGCCCCTACAGACCGAGCCTCAGACCGGGTCTCAGACCGAGCCCCTACAGACCGGGTCTCAGACCGGGTCTCAGACCGAGCCTCAGACCGGGGCTTCTGCTGACCGGGCCGAGGGCTCGGTCTGTTAGCTCTTAAACTTTAAAATGATCAGGTTCCATATTTTTATTAAAGGATGCATTTCTCCTGATTACATTTCAGGAAATGACGGATTAAAGTTCGATGATTTATAATAAGTCCTTCCTGCTGGGTTTGACGAGCAGTTTCAGACTGTGGAGGTCGGACAGAAGCGCTGTCACACGGTCGACCTTCATCTGTCCTCTGTGTCGTCTCTGCTTCCAGTCTCAGTGTAAATTCACTTACAGTTAGTTAAACACTCGGTGTGACTGTCAGCTCAGCGATGGACAAGCTGCTGGTTTCCAGTCAGACTCTGGACTGTTTCCCGTCAGCTCTCTGCTGTCGACTCCCAGAACCAGCTTTGACTGAGAAATCATCGGGGGGGTCAGATGGGGGCCCGCAGCTCAGATTGGCCCCAAAAGGCCCCTAACTGGTTCGTCTGGCCCTGATCTGTTCACTTCTCCTCCCTCGTTCTTCTTCCTTCCTTCTCTCACTGCTTCCTCCTTCTGTTTCCTTTCTGGACTCAGGGTCTGACTTTTCTTCTTCTCGTCCTCTTTTGCTGCTCAGATGATTAACTCTCAGTTCAGCTGAGTGTCTGCAGTAATGTATATTATTATCTGTACATCAGCACACACACTCTGAACGCGAGCAACACTTCATGTCTTTATGTTGCAGAGGTGTTGCTGTCATTGTGTCCACACCCTGAACCTGCACAGACTCGTCTGCAGTTCAGTTGCAGCCACTCGAATTCTTTCTTTGACTTCTGTTTTTGTAAATCTATAGAAATCATCTTTTTAGGGTTTCTTTTTGCAGGCAAGAACATCAAAATATTTTCCTTTTTTAGCGTCTAACTCGGCCAAACGTAACGCAGGATTTCGGAGGATGGTCCTCGCCATGTGTGGCCACGCCCCCCCTGCGTCTCCCCACCTGTCCTTGTATGGACTAAAGTGCAGCTGACACACCTGCTGCTGCAGAGGGGAAGTGAGATTCACTCAGGTCCTGCTGAGCGTTAAACTTTTATACAGCGTTTCCCTGCAGGACGCAGGAAGCAGGAAGCAGGACACAGGACACAGGACACAGGACACAGGACACAGGACGCAGGAATAAACGATAAGCTGATAAAATGTGATTCCGAACAAAACCAGATCCTTAAATGTCCTGAGCTGGGTGGAGGTGTGGAGGCGTTCAGAATCTGTAAACTGTTCAATATATAAGATTAAAACACTGCTCATGAGTGAGTGAAGGAATAATTTAACACTCTGGAGGAAAGAACTAATATTTCAACTGTTGAATTTGGACTAAATTTGACAGCTGATTCCTGATTTGCTCGCTCAGACTCAGCTGCTCTCCTTATATGGACGTGAGGTTTATTCTACAGCATCAACCTGAACGAAGCAGGTTCCACATAAAATGATGCATCAGAGAAACACAGTGGAAAGTACTTTTATGTACATCAAGTACTGTACTTAAGTACAATTATTTACATACTTATACTTGAGTATTTCTATTTTCTTCTACTTTCTACTTCAGCACTACATTCCGGAGGTAAATTTACCACATTTATCTGACAGCTGGTGTAACTTTTGCATTTTAAGGTTTTTACAGACATGATGGATTCTTACAGATTAAACTGCATATAAAGTGATTAATAAAACCTCGAGCTGCTGCTAAATTGATGCATCAGTAATAGTAAATCAGTATGTCTATAATAAAACAACCAATTGCTCATATTAAGTACTTTGAGTACATTTTATTTTTTACAGTGTACATGCTTCTTCCACCAGTGAAGCTACAGAAAAGGTGTCCTGAGCCTGGAGGAGGTTTGAGTGGATTATTAAACTACCTGACATTAGAATACAGCTCAACTCTTTCCAGGAAGCTTATTCTTCACAATAAAAGCGACAGAACTTTGCTGCCAGGCCTTGTTTTTCTAACCAAAGTGAGAATGTGAACGCGGCAGTTTGACTGTTTTGATGCTGCAGGATGTGACTGCGTCTGCTGCCTCAGAGCTCCGGCCTGTGATCTTCTCCCTGCAGCCAGGCAGCGCCGACATTGTCCACATTCTCCGGCTGGTTCAGGCCTGTTCGGGGAGCCGGGGGAGTGCCGGTCTACCA
>JAVQJF010017713.1:0-25319 GCA_036023855.1 Gadopsis marmoratus | reverse complement strand
CTCTCTCTCTCTCTCACACACACACACACACACACACACACACACACACACACACACACACACACACACACACACACACACACACACAGAGAGAGAGAGACAGAGACACAGACGAGGGGAGTTTATACGAAATATCTTACAGGCCAACTGCCTATTACTCAGTCACACACAACTTTATTTGCAGCCGTTAAGTGAAAACACTGGGAGCATTACTCATGAACAAGGTTCATCCTGCAGCTAGACTGTCAGCATGGATCTTATTGTTGAATTACTTCACCCCCTCCCCTCACACTGTATTTATATTTTCCTGGACCAGAAGTGCTAACCGTGTTTCAAGAGACTGAGCATTTTCGAGGAAACTGTCGTGTCCTCTGGCTGTTTTTGGGTGTAGCGTCCAACAGACAGCCTCTTTGGCGTTCAGGGGCTGAGTTGCGAGAGAATCGGGTGGAGTAGAGGGGCCGTGTGAGACTCCAGGGGGCGTGTGTTTGCTTAGCTTTGATGTGGCGCTAAATCAGGGAGGTGCAGGGTCTGGCCCACTGTTTGCACTCTTTAACACACAATACCCATCTCCATCTCTCTTTCTCTTCCTCCATCCCACCCTCGCTGCATTCACGTGCACAATGAGCGCTCAGCCGAGTGTAACGCCTGTTGACCGTTCTGACCTGTCGGCTGAGCGATTCGATGGGAGGGACGAAACGAGGGAAAGCGGAGGGATGATGGACCGAGAGGATGAGTGGCTCGTTGGGAAAGGGAGGAGAGAATGGATTAGATGTGGAGTGGGATTATGGGTTTGGGACTGGGATTATCTGGATAGAATAGAGGTGAAAATTGCCAGTGAAATATTGTGATTATTTGGTCACAATACAACATGACTGTGATGGTAAACACTCTGGTTTAGTGACAGAATCAGTTCACCATGTATGGGATAGCATTATTTCTTACATGTACACTAAAACAATATTCCCTCAGGTGGGCACTGACAATAAAATAAACTTCAAGGGTATTCTACCCTCTTCCACACTAATGTGTTTTCATATAATGATTTTCAGTATGTGTACACTGGTAAAGAAGTCATTTTCCTAATAATACAATGCTGGAAAATGAGAGATCACCATCTCCTTTTTTGATTTCAGTTACATAGTGACCAATGATAAATAGAGTAACATGTAGCTGTTGAATGTTGAACTTCACCACTTATTTAAGAGAGAAATGGTGACGGGGTTTACATGGGGTGAGTTGAATAATTAGATTAATAATAATTAATAATAAATAATAATAATTAAATGTGTTAAAGAAGGGCGCGCTTAAAAAAATTCTATTATATTTATATTGTACAAGCTGTTTTGAGCTGTAGACCAAGAAATGCACTTTATTATGTTCTACCTGATTACCATACACCTATAATAGGCACCTTTTCCTACAGTATATGATTACTTTTTTCGATGATGGGGGGGCACACTAAGCTAAGTCGCACAACAGCAACCAGTCAAGTCATGATGCCGTGGGGAACGTGGTGTTTCACAGGACAGCTCGGCAAAGTAAAAAGGATTGTTTACCTTGATGACATGTTGACATGTTTGTTTGGGCAAACCAGCAGATGCAGCTTCCAATGCATGTGATTTATTTATTTTTATTTTCGTTCTTGCTTTTATTACTTTTACCACTTTCTCTGGGAGGCGGTTGGCTATTGTTTGTAATGCCCTGTAACTACAGAATTTGAATGCAAGTGTATATTTAAAAAAAAAGAGATAATACAGTAAAACCCTGTTAACTGCAGCTCTCCATCCAATCCTCCTACTGTTGCTGTTTCATCTTGTACCATTCCTCCCTGTAATACTTGAAACCGATCTGCTGCGTTAAGTTTGTTGGGGTTTTACAAACATAAACTTGAGCCTTTGATTTTTACATACATGGCTACTTACACGTTCATGGTTTAAAAAGATATTGCAGAGTATATTTTGTGTATAAAATGAAGATATTTCTAAAATATTGCCCTCTCATTTAGGTCTTCTAAATGTATGTCATCAATTGTTACGAAATTATTATTTAGGGGAAATAAAAAGGCATACTAAGTGAGGTGAACCTCTTGAACTGGCATCTATCTGACCCCAGGTGTGCACCACGGGGAGATGAGGTCAAGTGAGGTCCAGCATCTGGGCCAGGTGGTCAGAGACATGGATGGTCAGTTCGACTCAGGTGTCTATTATAGCACAGGACAGACGGAAGTGTCTGTTTCCTGTCTTCCCTCCAGGGCAAGGACAGGAAACTAACACCAGCTCCTCAGCAGTAACACCAGTCACCTGCTGGCAAACCTTGGTACGAGCTGGAAGATTAAATCTGCCAGCCTCAGCACCGGCTTTTTAAGTGAGCAGTGCTCATTAAGTCAAGCTTTTGATACAAGAGCTGGATGGTGGTAAAGCAGGGAGAATGTCCTTTAACTGGTCCAACTTCCAAGCATCTGTTCTGCTGTAGTGTAGAGAGCAAGAAGCTGACTCCCAATTACCCCGACGTAATTGCATAAAATATATATGTATACATAAAGATGAGAACGCATAGGGGAAGGTTGTCCCAGTTCAAAATGATGTTGACTGCCACTCAGACTGCCACAGAGGGTTTAAGACAACGGACACAAGACGAGTCAGCAGCTAGTTAACCCAGTTAGTCCCTCCTTATGTAACTAACACATTTTGTCTAAGTTTAGCTATGAAAGTAAAATAATACTGTAATTTACAGATAACATTGTTTGGGTACTTATAAAATTGTATTAGGAAGTCTGTAATTTTAACTTTTGGCCCAGTCCCTTAAAATGGGAATTTAACCTAATTAACCTCTGCATGCCTTCAGTTTGGCCTCAAATGAGTGCTGCAACTCTCCTAAATGTCCCAAATAAAGTTAGCCACTTAATCATCAGTTGATTAGTAAAACTATAAACTGTTCTTAAAAGCTCATTAGTTTTAGCACTATCTTGTATAATCAAATCTCCCTCTTTCATCTTTCTTGCTGCACTTCCCTCCTTTCATCCACTCCTCCACCTCCTCCTCCTCCTCTCTGCAGTTTTCCTCTCTTTATCCCTTCTCATGTTTACCTTTTCTGATGCCATTAACCCTTTTCAGACCATCTCATTTCTTCACACAGTCCTGCCCAGCCTCGTGTGACCAACCATAGTTTGAGTTTGTGTCTGTATGTGTCTTGGAGGATGCATCGATGTGTTTGTAGAAGTGCTTGCCCTCCGTGGGTCACGGCCCCCCTGCCACCCCCAGCCACAGTGATACAGTAACAAAAGGGGACCCCCTGATAGTCCTTTATACCCCCACAGCAAGGTCAGACACAAAGACCTGGCCAGGCTGTTCTCAGCCTCGCTCTCCCACAGGAACACACATGTTCTGTTGCGACGACACAAACCGTCAAACTCTGGTCAGATTTTAATTATTTTAATGGAGATGAAGGGAAGATTTCTAATTCTTATTCTGTTTTTTTCTATAGTTTTATTGATATGCTGGAGTAATTTGTGTGCATGGTATGTTGTACTGTGAATTTTGGATCTTGTATCTTAAACAGACGATGGTACCAGATTCCATTCAGAGCTGAAACGATTCGTTCATAAATTAGTCACCAAATATTTTGATTAACAATTGACTGTTTCGGGTCTCTTTTTTTTTTTGCCAAACATTTGCTGGTTCCAGCTTCTCAAATGTAAAGATTTTAGCCTTTTTTTCTTTTCTTTCATATCTAATAATTAAGAATATTTGGGTTTAGACTGTCGGGCAGATGAAAGAGGCATTTTTCACTATTTTATGAAAAAGTATTTATAGAGAAATGAATCTATAAAAACATGTCTATATTTCATGTATTGCTACATGCTTCAGTTATTTTACTAGTCTGTTAAATGCACAATATATTAATATATCTTTTGTCCTGTTAAAGCATCTTCTGATTTTCTTTTAAAACCAGTACATTTTCTGTTGCTGTAACAGGTGAACAGGTTGTTTAATTTCACATCTTACCTTTACAGTGAGTTTGTGATGAATTGACGCAGTTGCTCCATCGTTCTTGACGTCATATCTCCTGTCAGTACTAATTTTTAAGGGCACAGGTTCTCCTAAAGAGAAGTGGCCAAGTGTAGTTACTCTAAAAAAATAGAAAGGAGTCCACCTCATCCTCCTGTGAATAATCATTTTTGCTCCAATTAAGCCCTTTCAGGCCCCTTCCATAACCATTTAGCTGAAAATGATCCATCACTCCCTCCCAGGCTGCATTACGTAGCCACAGGTTTAATGGCAGCCAGCAGCCTACTAGCAGGGTTCATGTTTCGGCCATCGCCCCCGTTCTTTCTCTCAGCGGGCACAGACTAGCTGGCTTGTTTTTGTGTGTATTCATGTGCATGTCTGTGTCTCAATGTCAAAGCCAATGCTTACGTTCATGGTGGTAAATGTGAAGTGTGTGTTCGGTAGACGGAGAGACGGTACCTGGAATTTCCGTTGGGTCACAGTGAGTGGTGTTGCTGAGGTATTGGTGTTTGTTCTACGCTCCAATGAAGGACAACACAGACCCCCTCCTCCTCACAATGGCAGCGGAAACAGGCCCGACCCTTGCCCCTTCCATGTGCACATATGTACATGTTACGAGGCAGACAAGTGTGTTGTGAATGAGAAAAGAAGGGAAGAGGACATTGGAGTGTATCCACCACAATGAGACAGACTAGAAATGGAAGTAAATCAGGTGAAAGGGTCATTGTCAGTTGAGGAATTTAGATATTTGCATCTGCATCTGTGTACATCATGTTGGATTTCAAGCTGTGCAGAGGGGAGAGACTTTGTTAAAGGGTCGTGGTTACATTTCATGACGGAAGAAAGTCTATGGGCACAAATGTGTTTTTAAGAAACACTACGGCTTGATTAGGAATGGGGAATTTCACAATACATACTGTGACATAATAGAAATGTTGTCGACTAAACAATTTATACCGAGGTAGCTATCCGTTAGATATCTCTGGTTGTATTAGGCCATTGTCCTCACTGTTGTACATGAGAAGGCTGCTTTAGGACGATATGGGATTAGCAATATTTTTGGCACCATTGTGAAGAACCTTTATTTGTTTTTAATTCAATGGATTCACCAAAAATGGGCCACCCTCAGATACTTATTCTATAAATGGTTTCTTAATTGAAAGTCCCAGAAAATGCTGACGTAACAATATAAATGTACACATATTGCGATAGAATATTTTACCCATGTGGTTGACCCATAGACTTGTTTTTTCCCAGTGTGGTGAAGATTCTGCTCGAAGCCGGTGCCGACCCAAACGCGGGAGATCACTTCAACAACGTTTACGACACCTCACGGGAGAAAGGCATCCACTCACTGGAAGGTGAGAAAGAAGGGGGGGAACACATATTTGTCACGTGAATGTTTGTGCGTTTGCTATATTACACATATGAATCCTAAGTGTTGAACCACATATTATGAGCCATTATAATTTGCATAAACATTTGCATATATGTACGTTTCATTTCTTCCGCGTTATTTATTTTCTATGTTCTGTGACAAGTAGTGTGTGGATTATTTGTTTTTCTTCCTAGCTGCGCACAAACACACAGATACAGATGGCACACACACACACACACACACACACTCACACACACACACTCTTTGCCCCCACACCCCACCTCTGTGGGGTGGGGGGGTCTGTGTTGGGCTTCTGCAGACATATTTATATGGGATATGTATATTGCAGACATTTATATGGCTGTCAGGTTTGGGTCCACGTGGGGCCGGCATAGCGTGGGGAAGCGTTTCCCAGACGCACGCTGATGGATGGGCTAGGGGGGCCTGTGCGACGCTTTATTGGGTTAACTATGATTATCCTGCCCTGTCTCTCTCTCACAAACACACACACACACACACAGAGACACTGCAGAGAGAGACTGCCAGAGAGATAGAGAAAAAGAGTGGGATGGATGGAGGAAGGGAAAGACTGATGAAGGAAGGAAAAATGAAAAGAGGAAGGCAGTTGATGAAAGCGAGGGGAAGGAAAGAAAGGGATGGAGCAAGGGAGAGGTTAAAGATGGGGAGAAGGTGGAAGGTGTAGGGGAGGACTGATGGGGGGGTTAAAGGAAATGGGTGGGATGATGAGGGAGGGAGAGGAAGTCAGGAAATGGATGAGACAAAGTTATTGGGATAGAGGGAGTGAGGAGGGAGGAAGAGGGTGCAAGTGATGAAAGGAATTGATGGATACCGAGGAGAGGAAGGAGGCGGAAAAAATAAAAATGGATGATGGAGGAGTGGCACTAGATGAGTGCTCTTATGAAAAAGAGAAGTAAGGAGAGAATGATAGACTATATCTATTATTAGTAAGGAGCACAGCAAAGGAGACCCTAAAACACAACTCGCATTACTCCTATCATGTTGGACAGTTGAGCTTAAATCTGTGAAAATGAACAACTCTTGTAAAGCTGGAAACAGGAAAGACAATTTTGTAGTCTGCAGTGTTATCATTGCCACGCTTTCTGGAGCCTTACTATTGACTGTGAATAGATTAAAGAAAGTTCTTCTGGATTTAAAGGCTCAAACATTTCCAGTTAAAGTTGTTTGTTACTTCATCATGCTCCTCTGTTCAACTCCACAAAGTGTAATGTTTGCATCTCAGATTGGAGTTGTGCCTGTCCTATTTCCATCTTTGAGGAATTATAATGTATTTTGCTCATGAGCCCAAGGTTTTTCCTTGCCACTGTCGCTTAGTGCCTGCTCATGGTGGGAAGTGTTGGGTCTCTGTAAGATCCTAAAGAGTCAGTCTAGACTTGCTCTGTATGAAAAAGTGCCCTGAGATAACTTTGTCATGATATGGTATAAATATAACTGAATTGAATAAACTGAAACTCATTAAAAGGACATGCCCTTTTTTGTTAATTGTTTGTGTCCAAGTTTTGAAAATGTTTAACTTGGATCTTTAGTACAAATCTTACAAATGGACCATGTTCCCAGCAGGCTTTTTGTGTGTCTTTTTTTCTGTCAACCAATTCAAAACCTGCAAATTCTGCAAAATCTAATGTGTCTTGTGTCTCTCCGTGTATTGCTCTGCGTCCCTCCCAACAGTCCTCGTGTCCAGAGAGGATGAATTCAGCAGCAGGCTCAGCAGCAGGGCTGGTTTCCGTGGTTGCACAGCGCTTCACTACGCCACACTGGCTGATGACCCATGCACTGTCCGCATGTTGCTGGAAGCTGGTATGTCACATCCCACCCACCCTAAACCCATTTTTAGAGACCACGAGGGACATCTGAGGGTCTAGATATCTACACATAGACTATTCACTGCAGTTTTACATCATGGTGGTATGAGTTTATTCTCTAACATGCACCTAAACAGTGAAGATCTTTAGATGAGGAAGTAGAATCAGTTTCTTAGTCAATAAGTGTTCTTTACTTTACTATGGCTCACATTTCTTTTCCTAATTTTATTTTATTCTATTGAGGCGCTCCACCCTGACCACCTATTTATATAGAGAAAGGGAAGAAGAGGATGGAGGATTGTTTTGTGCCCCCTTGCTTAGATGAACCAAGTCCGTCCCTCATGTGGGAAAACTGCATAAAATGCAGTTGTCACCTGAACTCAGGTGTCTCAGTCTCAGTCAGACCTCTAAAACTATCTGACAGAATGCAATTATATTGTCCACCAGAAGGGAAAAGTGCCAGTGGTTTAACAGAATGTCTTCATCTGTTGTTCGGCTGTTTAACGCTCAATCTATGTTTAACTGACAGTTAGTTGGCTTGTTTACTACCCTCTGCCAAGATGGTTATGTTTCAGTTACTAAGTATTTTTATTTGTTTGTTACTTGACAGGTGTTGTTTTTTGGTGCCGTTTAGAGAGCCCTTTACATTTTCACTCATAAATTTTCAAATTTAAGTGTAAAAGTCAAATTCATGCCCTGCCCATTTCCTCCTGAAGAAATTATCTGGCATTTTGAATTTCAGGCAAAACACTTTTGTTTGCCGCTCCTCTGACATGTGATCTGGATCTAAATGAGTCACTTTGGTTTCATATGGTTTTACTTTGATTTTTCATACAGAGATACGTAGATGTACAGAGGTTTGTTTTCTTTGACATCTGTCATATGTGGGATAAGATTCTTTTTGTATTAATTGTCATGCAAGATAATTACTCATTCTATTAAGCAATTTCTTAATTTGAGGAAACAAATGACTAATTCAAGGGGTGTAGTTTTATCAGGACACATACCAGGCTCTTTACCTTAATCGTTGCTATCCAAACTAAATGGTTCTCAGTCTGCCCTCCAAGCTGCAGGCACCATCGTCTCCATCAGCTTTAAAAAGCTTTCCATGTATCATCATCTTAGCGCTTCCACTCCCCAGTAATATAAACAGTGTTACAAAGCTCATTTGAAATTGATCACTTGTTCATGCCCTCTCAATTCAGCCCCATTACACTCGCACCTGTCGTTGACTCAGCTCCACCGGTGCACATACACACTCACTCATAGACCCTCGGGGCAGAATATCCCCCTTAGTTTCCAGGCGAGCAGCTCTTAAACAAGCTAGGCCTAGTTGAACTGTGACCTCTGCACAGAACATGCCCTTGGGGTAACTCCACAATCACAGGATGTGTGTCTTTGTGAGGGTGTATGTGGTGTGAGAGCACGTGTGCGTTTGTGCACTCAAGCCTCCATTTCATAAATTAAATTATTCATATATTCATGTATGCTTTCATCCTTTTGATATGTTTGAGTTTTACACGCCGCCCATTGTGAATTAACTTGGTAGTTGTTGCTTTTTAGGCTGATGCATTTTTTTAATCTAAAAACACACATTTTTTGGATCAAACACCCAAACCATCACTAGACACACACACACAAGCTAGTATTAATGTCTTGTTTATGTTTATGATGGATGGTGCATTCAAAGCTCTGTCTGCCTGTCTCACCCCCTGTGTCTGTAAGCACTCCGTACGCTTAAACAAATCACTTCGTCTAACTCGATCAAATGTTCCGCAGACGCATTTTTGAATTAAAAAGGTAAGAAATTTCACAAAGCAGAGACATTTGTTTTAAGACAATCACATTAAAGACGGGGTGGGTTGTTGCTCGTACGACTGGGCCATTGCCGGGTTGGCGCCACCATCACAGCCAATAACAATCATGACATCACGGAATTTCAATCACAAACACATTACTGTGCGTGTGTGATTCTGTGTGAATGGGCGCATAATTAAACACTTTTATACAAGTTTTTAATGCATGTTTTATTATTCTTGACAAAGCTTGTGTCACTTGTATTTTTCTTTAACCCGCTGCCTCTTTGTAGCCTCCTATCCATCTTTTTTTACATCATCACAAAAAAATCTTATAAGCTGCCACAGCTTCAGGACATCTATGTGGATTTAGATGTGTGTGTGTGTGTGTGTGTGTGTGTCTGATTGTGCTTCATCTTCCCTTCATGTATGCGCACATCGTGTGTGTTTCTGTACGGAGTCGTGTGTATCCTATCCCTTGTTATTTCCCCTGTGTTTGTGTGCGGCCATGTTACTCCACTAGCCGTGGGTTTGCTCTTTTGGCCTTAGCCGGCCCTCGACTCACATCTCCATCCATCACAGTCTCCAGGCCCACCCTCGGGCCTCTCCTCAGCCCACAGTCCCTCACACTACCTCTGGAGGCTCTCTATCTCCTCCCCAGGCTCCACATCAGGCTCGTGGCCAGGGGCACTCCGTAATGGACCGCTCCATAGGTGGTAGGAGGCCAGAAGAGACACACATGCTCACAGGCTTACACAATACAGATACAAGGACACACACACATGCACAGAGACCAGCAGGGGCTCTCTCCCACCAGCTGCAGTGAAAGAGGGTGGAGGAAATGGGAACAAGGAGGGGACTCCTAATAGGCATAACTAAAGCACTCCTAATGAAGGGATCCTGTGTGTGTGTGTGTGTGTGTGAGAGAAAGAGAGTCTGTCTGTTTGTGTGAGTGTCGTTAGTGTTGATCCTGTTATAAAGTGCTATGGCCCAGAGGGTTGGCCTGATATTAAAGCCCTAAATGATGCTATTTATTATTGTGTGTGTGTGGGGGTACTTTATTGCTTTCCTCCCTCATGTTTTTTTTGGGGGGGGGGGGGTGGGTAGTGGCGCATTGTTCTCAGGATCGATAGCTTTGTGAGAATTTAGGGATTTATCAATAATCATCATAGTGATTATTAGTCTCTGTGGTCAGGCAAAGAGCAATAGGATCAAGCAGCACCTGTATTGATTACATACACTGTTACAGTGAGTGTAGCTCACTCAGAAAAGCTTCACATGGTCCATCTGGTTCTTAATGCACCAGCAAGCTTCCCAAATATGTTTCTGATTTTGATGGGGTGGTCATTTTGTCTCGGGTGTAGCCGATGTGACGGAAACATTCACGTGTTCATGTGGAGGCACACACATGTATCGGCAACTCTAGTTTGAGTGTGGTGGCACCGGTCAGGGCAGAAGGCACAGCTAAGCACCTTCACTGACAAGCCCACCACTCTCCCACGCCTGGCACACTTCACACGTACTGTGACATTGTGTTTCTAACTCATTTAGAGTCTGACCCCTTAAAGATAGTCCGTTTAACAAAATGTTTTCCTCCTGCTGTGTGGAAGTGTGTGTGTGCCTGCATGCTTCAATGGGCCCCCAACCTGCAGTGTGTATAGATTGTATAATAATCCAGGATGTTTGTGTGTGGGTGTAAGGGTCAGAGCGTGCGTTATTGGCATGCGTTCGCAGATATGAAACCCCCTACAGGGTCATTGCGTGGCCCTCCTGCTTCATTGCAGTTAGTCTCAGTGACCCCTGAACCCATGTGACCTCTTACCCCAAACGTCACTCTCTGGATCGACATTTGGACCCTCCTGCTGAGGTGGTGTGTGCATATTCTGTTGGTACTTACAACAAAATAAGATGAGCACATTTTTCTAAAAACAACAAGATAATGTTGTCGTTCTGTTAGTTTCAGCCATTTTGAGTGGCCACAAATAATTAGATTTTTTTAATGTATAAACTGTACATTTCATTTTGTGTGTGTGCGTTGCATGCTTGCATACAGGTGCCAACCCCTTGCAAAACAATGGTTTGGGACACACAGCACGGGCCTATGCTAAGGAGGGAGAAGTCAGCACAGTACTGCAGCAGTGGGAGGGCAAGGTATGACACACTCGCACAGACACAAACGCTAATTTTGTTGTGCTTCCATAAAAGTTGTGCAGAATGCGCAAGCGACTAACACAACATTAGTTTCCATGCACACTAATGTTGTGATACTGCAGTAGTTTCCTGTGGCCTGGTCTGAATGACTCGGCACAATTCACTCCGCAGACATCTGTGTCATTTACTTGCCTTCATGTACACAGTCACAGAATCTTCAGGAGGTCTGTGTCAGTCTGGTGACTGAGTGACAGGTGCTATTGAGTATTAGAGTTGTGAAAGCTGGTAGAGGTTAACGGGGGTTAAAAACATGCTGAAGAGTAATGTTGGATTATATATCAATTTTATGTAGATTATGTCATATGGGACTAGATATAATCTGGGATTGTAGTTTTATCGTGATTTTATCTGGGGGTTTTTTAACTTTGATCTTAAAGCCTAATTTAGATTATAACGAAAATAAATCAATGCACTCAGTGCTACAATGCATACCCAAGTGATAAATCTTCAAAAACAGAGATCCAAAAAAATTCAGAAAGACAGTACTGAAGTTAAATTATGTATACATTTATTTCCAAGCAGAGGCACTTACTCAACATTCACATTGCCAATTAATGTTTCTTTAAAATGGCTTGCGTATAAATATCTTCTGAAAGCACCAACAGTCTCCAAAGTATTGTCACATTGTTGTTACCAAGCTATTTGTTATTTACTATTGCCATCTCTTAAAATATATTGTCCTTTGTCTAATATTTTTTTGCATAGTTTGTATTTTTCTGATTATTAAAATGTGATTTAAGTTTAGAAGTCTGACTGAGGGTGATCTTGGTGATAGTTAACTCACTGCTCAGCTCTTTGTGCTTCACAGGTGGATAGCAGCAGAAGTTGGGTCTGCAGTTTTCTTAAATAAAACTCGAGTTATCTGTAGTTATCTAGCAGCTTGACAGCAGGCTACAGCTAAGCAAGATGGAGAGAGAGAATAAACAGCCTGTCTCCACTGCAGGGTGAAAACCTGGGGTCTGAGGGGACAAAGAGGAGAGGATGAATGAGTCATGGGGTGGCTGCGAGAAAGAGGGAGAGGAACTGAGGGGGAAGTAAGTGTGAAAATGAGACCTGAAAATAAGGGGAAAGAAAACATCTGGGCAGAGACAGAGAAAGGGAGGAGAAGTGGAAAGAGAAATCGGCAGAAAAGAGGACGTTTGTGTCCAAGAAATGGAAGCAAAGATGGAGAGGTAGAATGCTAAAGAGGAGGGAGATGGGAAGCAGATAGATTCTGGGTATTATTTTAAGTGGCAGATGAAGTTGGAGGTGTGAAGGGAGTAGTCGAGAGTTTGATTCCAGTTTTAAATAATGTCACTCCTAAACTAAAAAACATCAAAATAAAGACATTGTTGGCGTAGAAATTGTATTCATAACCTGGCTTTTAAAAATAAAATCATCTTTTCTATGTCCATTATTTAGCAGCTTGGCCGAGTAACAACAAATTTTACACAATGCCCGAAGTTAGCTTGTAAAATGATTGAAAAGAGGTCAATCAAAATGCCTGACGAAAGTCGCTTAACTGAAATGTAGCTATTCAATTACTTTATCATAAGTTTTGACAGTGTGTGGGGGCTCATTTTTACTTTGACTTCTAACTTATTTTGCTAGCCACCTTTTTGTGCAAAGATTTCTTGTATGAGATCATTTATCAATAAAAGCATTTCCTGTACGGACGATTGAGATGTGAGAAGTGTTTTGGGAGACAACTGGTTTGAGTCCAATCAGGTCAATTTCATTCATATAGCCACAAATCACAAATATCCCTCAAAGGGATTTACAGCCTGTGCAGCATGCCATGCCTTCTGTCGTTAGAACATTGATTCTGTTAAAAGAAAATGTAACAACACACTTTTGTTGTTGCATCTAGAAGGGATTTGGAGTTTGATGCTTTCAGTCAAAGCTCTGCACAACAGCCTAAGGATGTGTTCAGCCACTCCCTCTTTCCTTGCTTCAGTGTCTTTGTAGTGGGAATATCAAGTTGTCAGGAGTGGGGAAAGGAGAAAAGGTGAGTAAGAGATGGAGGAGTAAAGAGGGCCTGCAAACTCGTCAAAGCCCTTCTGTATTTACCTTGACAGCTGATTTCCTTTTTCCCTGCGCGCTCTCTCACGCATCTCTTCCCTTCTCCCACCGATTCACTGACTGTCTCATCTGTTTTCTGTGTGTTCGACTTTTTCACCTCCATCTAGTTCCAGGAGGTGCAGGCTCGGCGGGAGGCGGAGGAGAGGAGGAGGTTCCCCCTGGAGAGGAGGCTGAAGGAGCACATCATTGGACAGGAGGGGGCCATCAATACTGTGGCCTCAGGTAAACACACACACACACACACACACACACACACACGTGGAACATTAAATATGCAGCTAAACGGATGCACACACAATGACCATACACCACAAAAATAACAAGTGCACATAAATACATATCCTTGTCCTCCTCCTCTTTGTTTCCTCACTGTTTTTTCTTTTCAATCTCTCTTTTCAGCATGTTTCTTGTTTTCTTCTCTCCTCCGTTCCCTCCCGCAGTAGGCGGGTTCAGACAGACCGTCGGAGGCTGTAATTGGTTAATTGTGATGAATGAGCTGTCTGTCAGGCATACACAGGTGCTGCGTGCATGTGTGTGTGTTTGTGTGTGACAGCTGAAGAGGCCAGGCTGGGAGCCGCCAGTTAACACGATTACAGAGAGGAGACATACTACAGACTCAACCCTCCTCCGCGTCTCTCGCTCCCTTTCTGCTCCTCCCTCTGTCTCTCTTCCCTTTTCCCTCCCCAATTTCTCCCTCCATCTCTCTCTCTTTTACCCCCCCCCCCATTTTCATCGCACCCACTCTTTCTCCTTCACCCTTCTTGTGTCCTTCCCTGCTTTCACTGTGTGGCCTTCTGCATCTTTCCATCGTTGTTACCTCCATGCTGCGTGCCATCCGTCTCCCCTTCCTTGAAACACACGGAATCAGGGACAGACAGGTGAAAATGCAATGTGACGGGGACAGGAAGGGAAAAACAGATGGGACAGAGGTAAAACAAATGGAGGCAATGGGAGACAAAAAGAGAGACGGGAGCTCTGATGGGAGAAGATAGCAGAGAACCAGAAAGCTCAGAGCATCGACAAAAAGACAAAAGAGAGCGGGTGTAATGCATGGAGAAGAGGAGGGAGAATGAGTTAGAGCACAATAACACAGCAGACAGTAAAGAGCTGATATTACACCAGGCATCCATGGAGGCCACGTATTGATCCGTGTGTGTGTGTGTGTGTGTGTGTGTGTGTGTGCACAGAAAGGGTTCTGCAGCAAAGAAAGAGGCTGTGTGTTATTTTTATGATCTTGGACAGATTTGTGAAAATAATCAACTCGCTCCCAAAGCTTGAAGCGGATATTATAATCTGTAATGTTCTTGTGAGAGCAAATACTGCAGAGTTTATAATCAACAGGAGAACAACTTGGATCTTTGCCTTGAGACTTCATTAAAAAAAAACAATCTAAACATAACTACAATTCTGTAAATACAAACTATAGATAAATATATAGGTTTATAGATAGCTATAAACCAAAATACAAACAGTGACGCTATTGGAGCAGTTGTTACAAAGGTCAGTGTAGGTTTTGCTGAGAGTCAATGAAGGAAGAGAGAATCGTGGGACTTGTAGTCTTTGGCAAGGTGATGAATGATTGTTGTTATCATGGCAAATTGTTCTGAAAGCTATAGCAGACGTCGCCACTGTGATAAAGGAACAGCTTATTGATCTCTGAGAAGTATTACAGTGAATATATCACACACACACACACACACACACTGAAAGCGAGCGAGAGAACATGTGGGATGCCTAAAAGAGGCAGACAGAGGATCCATCTGCAAAGACATTTACAAAAACACAAGCTATCTACTGTACATTTATTCTTGATCAATGATCAGCTGAGCAGGAACCAACCAAAGAGTTGGAGAGCGGAAATAGAGGTTTAGAGATGAGGAGATGAGCAGGGAAGAGAGGAAGGGATATACTGTAGATAAGAAGACAACAAATGAGAAAGGGTTGTGGAGATAAAGTGAGAAGTGGGAGCTGCACATGACCAGATGATGTAATCACAGAAGCAACACACACACTCGTATTTCACTACAGTATATATCATGAGTTCCTACAATGACAAAAACAATCTCTATGATTGCAACTCCTGATTGTTTTCATTGTCCATTCATTTGTTGACTATTTTTCATAAATCACTTTGTCAGTAAAATAGTTAAATAACCTTTGTGGCATATCAGCACCCCTTCTCTCTCTCCCTGTGTTTCCTGTCTCTCTCTGCTGTAATATTATCAAAATAAATTCTTGTTTTGTGCGACCAACAGTCCAAAACGCAAACATGTTCAGTTTACAATTATATAACTCAGAGAAAAAAGCAAATCCTCACATTTGACAAGCAGGAAATAGCAAATATCTGGCTTGTTTTCTTAAAAAATTACTTAAATGATTAATTGTTTATCCAAGTTGTCAATGTTATATCTAATTTGCTTGCAATCTGAGAAAAGGAATTTTCATGTTTTGCATTTGGTGTGTTGTCATGTCTCCAAAACGGCTGTTTTCACCTGAACTACTCATGACGAACAGCTGGCCTGCAGCAAGACACACACACACACACACACACAGGAAGGAGGTTAGATTGATCCAGGTTTAGCTCTCTGGGCTAAGAGTTATTGAAGAGAATCATCCCTCCGTAATCATGTTAGAGCCAACCAGACCTGCCCAATACTCCGTGTGTGTGCGTGTGAGAGAGAGAGCAAGCTTTCATTTGTTTTGTGTCTCCTTTCTTTCCTTGTTGTTGAGAAATGTCAATGTGCCCTTCTGTCAAAGTCGGTCTCAATCAGCTAAAAACGCACACAAACACACAGAAGGTTACGCTGTCATTCACACGGCCGTTGATAAAGCAGATGGAGCTTTGGAGCCCCTCTTGTCACTGTTCATCTCTGTGTCCATCTCTGACACACTCGTTTGTTCCTCTACCTCGTTCTCCGTCTCCTTATCTCCATCACTCCTTCTCTTCTTTATCTCTTTACTCCTCTTTCCTCTCCTTATCCTCTCCTGCTGTTCCCTTCTCTACCACGTCGCCTCGCCATCTCTCTCAGCCTCCCTCTTTATGCATCTTTCTTTCTCCTGCCAAGCATCTGCTCTTTATGATTATCAGCTATTAAGAGCTAGTTTCAGATCTCATGTCTGTCATGAAGTATTTTAGCTTCGCTACATCACACACACACACACAGAGCCTGTTAGCTGCAGCAGATTACAGTGAGTGAGCAGGAAAGGTGCCATCGTCTTGGTAAAAGACACATTCTGTGTCTTTTTCTGTGTTGTTGGACATAGTCCTCAGCGTTCTGCCACATCACTTGCTCTGGCTGCACTTCATAACTTGCCAAGAAATTGACACCTCTAAGTGGCATTGTTTATGTTCACTATCTCGAACTGTGTTGCTAACTTTTAAGACACGTATGCTGAGAACTCGTGCTTCTTTCAGGACTGTTGGCCAGAGGTTGTAAAGACAATGACACGGTGAAAGAATACATGGCAGGTGTATGAAAACTGGAAAAATTAACATGGCCACCACTCACAATTGTAATTAAAAACTGCACAAATAACCATACTATAGTCATAATTTCACTAATCATTTGACTGTTCCTAGTAGTTATTTTGTCATTGCTTTGATGGATAGGGCTGATGGTCGCTGTAGATATGTAGTAAATCAGCTGAATATTTTCTGTTTAAAATATTTCAAATCTCTAAATCTAGCATTTATGTTGCATTTACAGTAGAGTTGATGCGAGTTTCTGTGTAAAGACATTAAGATACTGTGATGCACCTCAGGTGGAAGCAACAGGGTGTCATTTATTTCCTTAAAATTACCCACAAGAAAAGCAAATTTGAGTGGATATACAGGATCCTGTGTACTTTCCTCTGCACTGTAAGAATGTCCCCTGGCCTCTCAACAGCTTCAGATTTGGATGCGTTTGTGCTAGTGTCTGCTTCTTCGTCGAGTGGCTGAAACCACGGTCAAATACACTCTTTACTCCCCTCCGACCCACCTCATCATCTTGTCTTTGTGCATGTGTGCGAGTGTGGTTGCTGGGGTGATGGCAGGGTTGGGTTGGGTAGGCACTCCTCTTTAAGAGTGTGTGTGTGTGTGTGAGGCTGCGATCCATGCTAAACTGATTTCGCCATGGCCGCGCCAGAGAGGCTAACACAATTACTGATGGCTAATGGCCCCACTGACTGAGGGGGGAAGAGAGGCATCGTGGGTAGCTTTCTCGAGGTCTCTCATCTTGCTCTGTTTTCTCTCTTGTTTCTCTTGTGTTTTTTTCCACCAAATGTCTCTGACCCTTTTCTCATCCCTGCTCATTTTATCATAGTTTCTGGGATACCCGCTGCCCTCAGGTCAACTCGGTTCAGTTGGGTGAAACTTGCAAAAGCAAAGTCAACAAATGCAAATGAGTGAAATAATAGTCTCCTTCTTTTTTCTCTCTCTCTCTCTCTCTCTCTCCGTCTGAACTCTGTAGCCATCAGGAGGAAGGAGAATGGTTGGTACGATGAAGAGCATCCTCTTGTATTCCTCTTCCTCGGCTCATCAGGAATTGGTAAATCACTCTCATCTTTCACATCCAACACTGCCTCTCTAGTTTGATCTCATGAAGCGATGGCCCAAAAAAAAGCCGAACCTCTTCAGTTTCCTAAAAGTAGCTGCCAAAATAAACAGACCACTTGAGTGGAGTTTATGAAGCTTGTTGAATGCATGTGTGTTTTCCCCTGCAAGCCTACTGATTTCAAAAAGAAACTGAATACACAAGGCTACTAAAGCCCATGTGTCACATTGTAAAATGTAAACACAACTCCACCGAGTATTCACTAAATGAGTTTGTCTACAACGTGTCATAATTTACCGTGTGAAGTAAAAGAAGAATAATCTGAACCAGCATTTTGTTTCTCACACCTGCCTATTGAATTGATTAGTTGCCTCATTCTAGATTTTAATAAAGATTTTAATTCAAAGATAAAACCGGTGCTGTTTTTGATTAAATCAAGCCAAAAAACTGAAACAAGAAGTTTGTGCCTGCTTGACTAATATAGTGTGCTATTCCTACAGCCGTCACAGTAACGGGCTGCCAGGCTAACGTTAATGTTTGCACGGTAGCTGTCTTAGTAAGGCAACCTATTAGCTAATGTTAGTCCTGTTCTCGCCCTGAGTCAGCTATTTTCTTAAGTGTCTAGTGTTCTTACAACGAACAGGCATTTTATGTGAGTAACAATAGTCGAGATTGGAAAATAATGAGATCATTTATATGGTCAATTTATTCTATGGTTACATGAGCAGTTATTAACAACAGTGACTGAAATCATTTTAGATGTCACGATTTGTCTGAAGCGAGAACAGCTTGGCAGTGTCACCAAATGTAGTCCCGCCCACAAAGGCTCTGATTGGCCCACCTGTTTTTCATTCAGCTTTCAGGCATAATAAAAATAATCAGTTTCCAACCAGGGAAACCACAGACAATTTTGAATCACAGTCACAAATCTGAGAGCAACACTAACAAAACAGCAGCAGCCGCAGCCAGTAGTTTCAATGAAGCATGTCCACTGGGGATGGTGGGGATGGATTGAGACGGTCTAGATTCTGCCTGGACCA
This sequence comes from Gadopsis marmoratus, assembly GCA_036023855.1. Lineage (NCBI taxonomy): Eukaryota > Metazoa > Chordata > Actinopteri > Centrarchiformes > Percichthyidae > Gadopsis > Gadopsis marmoratus. Next base: position 6,450 of record JAVQJF010017713.1, on the reverse strand, counting down.
CAATGACACGCCTCTATCCATGCATATCAGACACTATAGCACAAAATGTCTACCACATTGTCTACCATATCAAACCCTCCTCTCTCTGCATTTCCTGTTTCTCACACTTACTGTCACAATAAAGGCAAACAAACCCAAAACAATATAGGAAACCATTAAAGGAGAGCTGTGATACAGTGTGTGTTTTTAGTAAAATATCAAAAGTGAATTGGTTTTAGTAATTTTAAAGCTGGCTTTCTTTAGGCAAAGTGTGTACCGTGGAGTTTTAGATACCAGCAGATAATAAATATTAAAGGACATCTCTAGTTTGTAGAAAAGCTTAAGTGTTCTCAAACAGCAGCAAGATGAAGAAGTGTGTGTTAGAATGAAGGAAAGACGGAGACAGAGGAATATTATGGGCCAGATAGATGGCTAAAAAAGAGGGAGATGGTGAAATGACAGGCCAGAGAGATAGATGAAGGAGAGACGGTGTTCATATTCGCTGTTGCCTTCAGCGACAAACAGTGGCCATGAGACATCAATATTAAACACAGCAACAAGACACAGGCGCGCGCGCGCGCACACACACCCATATGCATGCCAAACACAAGACATCAATATCATATATGAGCATTTATATGCAGAATATTTTAGCGACAAACATAATGTGAGCTTCTGGAGAGCAGGAGATGATTGAAAGCTGTGTGCAGGCAGCGGGATTTAGACCAGCACTTAGAGATCTCTGTCTGAAATTAGCGTGTGTTCCTGAAATCTCTGCATAGTGATGTATTCCAATAAAGCAGGAGGCCGTTCCTGTTTTTTGATAATGAAATGATGTCTTTGTTTTGTCTGACCGGTTGTCGCAGGAAAGACAGAGTTGGCCAAACAGGTGGCTCGCTACATGCACAAAGACATCAAAAAGGTATTTCCTGTTGTGTCACACAAACACACCAGCGTCTCAACGTTCAGTCAGAAAAGTGGAAAACCGGTCTTCTCATAGATATGAAACACAGACATTTAATTTAGTGAAGAAATGAGAGAATTCAATTTGTGTTGGTTTCCATGGTAACTGTTTGTCTCATGTTGTGCCTCTTGGGGAGGTTAATCCATCCTGTGATTGCAGGGTTTCATCCGTATGGACATGTCCGAGTTCCAGGAAAAACACGAGGTAAGATACTTTTCACCTGTTCCAAATACGTTAGTGTGAAATTAGGAAGTAGCCAAAATATTTGATTGCCTGAATCACACACACACACTGTGTTGAATATGTTGCTGCAACAGAGGTTCATTCATTTCAAAGGAGAGTTTCTGTTACAGTGGCATCACTCTGCTTTAGATGCATGGCAATGACGCATTGGATTCATTCTGTTTATTCATACTCATAATGGATGCATAAACCAAAATTAATGCTTTTGCTCTATTTTGCACTTCTTTATGAAGCTTTGGTGATGAATACGTTTAATCAGTGAATCAGAGTTGCATCTAATCATTTCACCTCAGTATTTTTATTCAGTGTTTACTTTATCTGGATTCCTGCACACTTTGCAGCAACACAAAACATTAAACGTTAGGTGTGATCCTGCCAAAATACTTTTTGTGTTACGTTGTTGAACTTATTTTGATCCTTTGTGTGCACCCTCTCTGCCTCGTCTGTCAGGTGGCGAAGTTCATTGGCTCCCCGCCGGGATACGTGGGACATGAGGAAGGGGGTCAGCTGACCAAGCTGTTGAAGGCGTGTCCCAATGCCGTTGTCCTGTTTGATGAAGTAGACAAGGCCCACCCTGATGTCCTTACTGTCATGCTGCAGCTCTTTGATGAGGTGCGTGTACAAGCACACAGAGACGTGCATAGATTATTATACCTTTGTGACGTTACATTCGTCCTGCGTTTCTGCTTGATAAAACATTTGCAAATCCAACTAAAGAATTGAGCTATTGTTCCTGCTGTTCCTCTCTCAGGGTCGCCTCACAGACGGTAAGGGGAAGACCATCGAATGTAAAGATGCCATATTCATCATGACATCTAATGTTGCAAGTGATGAGATCGCCCAGCATGCACTGCAGCTTCGCCAGGAAGCTGAGGAGATCAGCCGCAGGAAGCTGGCCGACAACCTCGGTGAGAGAAACATATACACACTTAAAAGTCCAAACACAAACACGCCTTGTGCTCTGTGCTCTTCAGGACATCACACTGACTTGCAGCATCGCTACAGCTGCAAATTGAATTGCATATTGTGTTTTTTTTTTTTTGTTCCCACACTGGGAACCCATTCAAACCCATTCTGACATATTACTCAATTTTCATCATTTGCTGTAGTTTAAAATGAGTGTGACGCTATGATGGGACGTATGGTCAAATAATTTTGTTTGTCCGATAGTCTAACTTTATAGTGGAGACTTATCACAGTATCTTGCAAAATAATTGGGATCAGCATTTTTGCCATTGCAAACATATTGACACAAACTCTGCACTGTAAAGATTTGTAGAGCCATCAGGCAACTAAAGATCGTGTGAATAAAGTCAAGAGAATTTAATGTCAATGTTGTGCTTCTCCCCAGCGGATGTACAGAAGGGTGATGACATCAAAATCTCCCGACAGTTTAAAGAATCTGTGATTCGACCAATTCTAAAGGTAACACCCATGCATACGCGCACACAAGGTGTAATTACAGACAAATGTTGCAGTTTAACCGTTTACTTTTCTACAGCAGTTTACTGTAATTGACCTGAGACAGTAATTCTTTGGTTCCTCCTCAGGCTCATTTCCGGAGGGACGAGTTTCTTGGTCGGATCAATGAAATTGTATACTTCCTGCCGTTCTGCCACTCAGAGCTGCTACAGCTGGTCAGCAAAGAGCTCAGCTTCTGGGCCAAGAAGGTACCGAACACTGTGTGTGGGCAAATCACATCACAATGTACACATTATACATTTCCTTTAGAAATCACACAGCTCCTAATATGGCATTAATTTAAAAAATATGAACTGCCATCTGATTCTGAATCCTCTATGGTGTGGACTCTATGATACTGATAATAGGAATATAAATAGTTTCTGCTAACTGCAATTTGTGAATATAAGAGTAGCATAGGACTGTTCGCGCTACCAGCCTGTATACTATTTTATCAATGAAACAGTCCCCTGATCCTGCTTTACAGGACGTACCATTTGAGTCATCATGTCTTTGAGGGTTCAGTTCCAAGCAGGCACATTGTTTTATACTGTACTGTTATGTATGGCTAACACAACAAAGCCTCTCTGTGTGTATCTGAGAGTACCCTACATTTACAACACGGGTGTCCTCCAGTGGGACTGGAAGGCCCCACCCGCCTCCTCCTGCAGCCGCTGAGCTGTGCAGGAACACACGCAGATCAATATTATGTGCCACTACTACTCACTTTAATGTGATTACAGTGTTTAACATGTGGAGCCTTCATCAATATTTAATTATTAATATTACAGCTGCTGTCCTGACAGCCAACATGGGCCCTGCAGGCAACTGATAGGAACCTGATTCATGACTCGCACTGTGCATTTGTCTTTTGTGTGTGTGTTTGTGTGTGTGTTTGTGTGTTCCATTTGTTTCTGTTGTCTTTAACTTTTTTAAGTGTGCATGTCTCTGTCTGTACGTAGCAGCCGTCCTTTCAGCATGAAATCTCATTATTACAGAATCCTCACGAGCCATTAATTTGTCACTCACTTATATTAAATAAGTTAAATGTTTAGTGCTATCATTGCGGTATTTGTAGGGTTGTTATATTAGTGTTTATATCTCTGGAGTAAAACATGGCATCGTATTTATTGAATGGAGTGTTAAGATCAGGAGCTAAATGAGCAGCTACTATTGACTGGTGTTTGATTAAACCGCATTAAGGGCCTGTTGATTAGCACTGGCAGACATGCTGTGTGACAGTATCTCTTCTCTGCCTCGGCATTCGTCTCTTTCTCACAACGACGTAATTCATTACTCTTCTCTATCCCTCTCCGCCACCATCCTCTCTTTTTGATTTGACTGTTTATGATACTCTGAAGGTCTCATCATTATCTCTTTTTAACATCAGCACAACCAATTAACCTCTTCTATTCTTTCTTTCTCTCTCTCTTTTCCCCCTTTCCCTGTCATTAGGCTAAGCAGCGCCATGACATCACTCTTCAGTGGGATCGCCCAGTTCTGGACCTGTTGGCGGGCGGGTATAACATGCATTACGGAGCACGCTCCATCAAACATGAGGTATGCGGTTACTGCAACAAACAGACTGCCACACCAGGTTGAAAAGTCTTAAAATTATATTATCTATTCTCAAAGCTTTAAACATTGAATGCAGTTTTTTTAATTTTTTTTATCTGGGTCTTGTAGTGTCAGACATCATTCTTATCATTTATTACAACTTTATACTCAAGTTTCTTTATTGAGATCTGGATACACATCATCTCTGTTAGACGAGATTTGCAGCAGACCAGTAGAGCAAGCAGGAAGCACCTCTGAGTATTGGCATATTTACATTTAGAAACTTATAGTTTTGGTATATTTTCACTCATAAATAAGTGGATAAAATAATATTCCTAAACTGTGGTTTGGTGTAAAACCCGACCTGCCCTGTAAAATCTGTAAAGCTCTGAACACGTGACTAGATCTCAATAATGACGTTGGTGATTGAAATGTTATAAAAGTGATAGGAGTGTTGGCCAGAGCTTAAGACATCACCTAGAAAACGTGATGGGCATTATTCCAATCAATAAAATATTAAGCAGATCAATTCATGATGAAGTCTGACATTGTTAGTGTTCATGTGTCAGTTGTAAGATATTCTTTCAGTCTGTAGCTATTTGATGTCGTGCATATTTGATTGGGGAAGACTGGTTTTCAGTAGTTAAAAAATGTCCAATATCAGACTGCATGTTGTTCAAGAGCAGCAGGTGTAGAAAGCAACAATAGTAAATTCATAAATTCGTTTATGACTGAAATATGAATTAAATAACAAATTATTCAAAATGTAAAATAGGTTGACTATATGAAATAATCAGATGATGAGTCCAACAACTATAGACAGCACAGTAGGCAAACCAGTATATACTGATTTAAATACAGTTTTCTTAACTCACCACTACCCTCGTCCACGATCCTCAGGTTGAGCGGCGGGTCGTCAACCAGTTAGCAGCAGCGTACGAGCAGGAGCTGCTGCCCAAAGGCTGCATCCTGCGTCTGTCTGTCCAATCGGAGGACCACGAGGAGCGGAGCACGCCCAGTCTGCGCCTTGAGGTGGTTGGAGAGGACAGCTCATCGAGAATGCTGGACATCCGTCCCCCACTCAGCCCTGAACACTAACAAAGAACACACAGGATATATCAGATATGTATGCACATACACATCATCAGCATCATAATACAGTGTCAGGAGGGTGGATGGTTCTTGATGCTTGTTACCAATAAAAGTAACTCTGATAAACACATCACTGCCTCCCCGTTTCACTACTCACATGCAGTAATTACATGCCAACCTTTCCGCAATATGTGCTGTAAACAGTAAATTAGGTCAACCCACTATCTAGACCATTAACGTTGCAAGTTACTAAAGTTAAATGTTATAACAGACTGATATCAAGAGGTCGAGGAGTAAATGTGGTGCAGGTGTGGTTGTAAGTAGCAGGCTTCAGTGTGCCTGTGCAGCTTCATCAACAGCAAACATCTCATAGCTGAAAAGTGTTGTCATAGTGATACGTTATTGTCCACTTTATAGTGCTGAACACTGAAAACATCCAAAATATTTCATATTTATTAAATATATATATATATATAAGTTAAGTTAATGTGTCGAGTGGAAAAAAATCTCAGTAGCAAAACTTTCAGTTCTTAAAATACCAGGTATTTTGATTTAAAAATGACAAATGTGTTGTCATGGCTGGATAAATAGCATCCACTTTGTTTTAATGACCAAAGATAGTTAGCCTCAGATTGTTGCGTGTTCACTTTAATGCACATTTCCTCACCAGCAGAGCTTCACTGATAAATGTTTGTAAACACAACCTGCTTATTCATTTCATTTCAGTAAAGAATGTGTTGGTGGAGAAACACTAAACAGAAATGTACAGCAGTCCACGTGAACGATGGGTAATATAACTGCCTTGCGAATCATGTCTGTTGATGCATGTTAATGTAAGGAGTTCTCGTCTGTCATGACGCCGTGCTCTGGTGCTGTAGTGTGTGTCTGTGCAGGCGACTATCTGACATTAAGAGAAATTTAGAGTCGTAAAGAAATAATATTCAAAGTGTTGTTTCATAAATGTTTGAACAGCATGTTGACAAGGCGCCAAATGTAATCTAGCCACATTTTTCATTCATGTATCCCAACTTCCACCGCGTAAATAAAGTCATTGCAACAAAAAGGGGAATTCCTCTCTTTTTTGTTCTGTCTGTCTGTCTGTCTGTCTGTCTGTCTGTCTGTCTGTCTGTCTGTCTGTCTGTCTGTCTGTCTGT